>LOJH01029386.1:0-17438 GCA_001685095.1 Ellobius talpinus
TCACTGCTACACTGCAGTGTGTGTGCCATCACAGTCACTGCTACACTGCACTGAATGTGTTCCATCACAGTCACTGATACACTGCAGTGTGTGTGCTCCATCACAGTCACTGTTATATTGCAGTGTGTGCCATCACAGTCACTGCTACACTGCAATAATAGCCTCAGGGGTAAGTCAGGCTCAAGAGCATGAAAGATGCAATCTGAGGCAGAGGGATTTGGAGTACTGACATGGAGCCTAAATGATGACTACGTCTGTTGCTTGGCTGAGGCCTGGCCCATGGCTGAACACTAAGGGTAGATGGAGGTGCAGAGAGGTATCTGCCTGTGGGAGCTGCAGTTTGGGGACCACACATCTGAAATCCTAGTGAGGGTTCAGAATGGAAGGACCTATGTTTTGTCTGGGGGAAACATGACACGCCATGTCAGACTACCAGGTGCCCGACTGGCTTTTGACATAGTGCAGATGTGTTATATATATGTCATGCTGCAAAGCAGGCTTTCCTGTGGGAGAGGGACCTGGCTGTAGACCAGTGAGTGTCCTTGGGGGTAAGGGCCTAGCAAGTTCATTTCTAGCCATGAAGATCTGGGAGAAGGGTCCAGCAAGGAACTACAGGCAGAGTGCACAGCCCACCTCTGTGTACTGGGCTCTGGCAGATCAGGATGGAAGTGTCAGGTGACAGGAGGGAATTGTCTCAGGCTGCTTGGGCCTGCAAGGCTAAGTTGAAGGATGGGGGCAGGGGCTGTAGAAGTAGAAACTGTTTATTTCCCCAGTTAATAGACCTGCACTCATGCACTTGGAGAAATGCTTCCTGCTGAAAACCAAAATGAAACAAAACAACAACAATCACAACAACACTGCCCTCCAAAAAAACTAAACAAAATTAAGTGAGTAGTCTTCATCAGAGACCTTTATTCCCCTCAGTGTGGGAATGAGGCTGGCAAGTTGAGGCTCCATATGAAACCAGTTTCATAGCCTTGTATGATTAGTGCATTTATGTGTCTAATTGGTTTCAAATGCTGATCCCTAGGACTCTGTAGGTATCCCTGATTGTGAAAGTAATGTACGCACCACAGTTCAGGAACCATGGTTTTCTGAAATGCTGAGGCAAGAGATCCTTGATGTGAAGTGGAGTAAAGAGCACATTAAATATTTAATAGTTAAATATTAAATAAGGAATGAAAATCCAGCTGCTTGTGAGATATTTTCTCTGACTTCAGTTATGGTCCGAATAGCCTAAGGCTGGTACGGGCTTCACTGGGCTGAAGATCCAACTGCTTATCAGAGTTTTTGGTGAAGAAAGGCCCTATGCACACTTCAGCGCTTGTTAGAGAGGACAAAGGCCTGCTCTAACAGCTGATGCTTCTGCATGGCCCCCTCTGTGCCCTCTGAGTATTTGCTTTGAACTCAGAATAATTGTGGGTGGTTGTTTCAAAGGCTTTGACTGGGAAACATCTTATCCTGGAGAAATGGCCCTGGGACAGGTCCCTGGGTCCCAGAGATCAACTTGCAGAAATGATCTCCAGTGGAATCCCTGGCAGAGTCCCAGACAGTTTATGGCCCACATGGAAGCTGGCTGGCTTTCAGCTCCGCTGAAACTACAAGGGGTCAGCACCCTCATCAGGCCACACTCAACACCCTCGGTAGGTGGTGGCCAGATAATGTGAGTGTTAGCTCATCTCCAGGGGCACAGATAAATGGGAAGGGGGAAGGGGAGAACTTCTGAGCAGGCACTTCGGACAAGTTGTACTTCCACGACACATGCACAAACTGCCGCAAACCCTGATCTTCAGGAAATCAGAATCAACCAGCATCACCTGGCATGCACAAGGCCTGTGTTCAATCTCTAGCACCCTCACAAGTTCACTTCCAGAAGGTGCTTCCCACTGTGGGGCAGCTCTATGTTTGCTATCATCCGTTGCAAAAACAGAATTTGAGCACAGCTGTGCTGGTTAGTTTTATGTCGACTTGAGAGGAGGGAACCTCCATTGAAAAAAATGTCTCCATAAGATGGGGTTGAAAGCCATTTCTGTAATTAGTGACTGATGTGGGAGAACCTAATCAGTTGTGGGTGGGGCCAACACTGGGCAGGCCATCCTGGGTGCTATAAAAAAAATCAGGCTGAGCAAGCTGCGGAGAGCAAGCCAGGAAGCAGCACTCCTCCATGGTCTCTGCTTCAGTTCCTGCTTCCCAGTTCCCACTTGGTTTGATTCCTGCCTTGGTTTCCTTTAGTGGGCTGTAACTCTGGATATGTGGGTCAAACAAACGCTTTCCTCCCCAAGCTGCTTTTCTGTCATGGTGTTGTATCACCACAATGGGAACCCTAAAGTAAGAAGACAATGACTGTCTGCTTAATGGTACCAGCTGTCCCTGGCTGTCACCCATGTGACTGCACAATCTCTTCCTGGAAGCATCTCCTTTTGAAAAAGCTAGGTGCTCTGCTAGTGAGTAACCAGAAAGAAATTCTGGGTGGGAACTCTGAGGTGGAAGGAATGAGACCAAGAGAGAGGGGAAGAGCTGGGGAGATGGCTTAGTCAGTATTGTGTAAGCTCCAGTTATTAATGTGCATGCTCCAGTGAGTATCATGCATGTTACAGTGACTAACGTGCATGCTCCAGTTATTAATGTGCATGCTTTGGTCAGTATCGTGCATGCTTCAGTCAGTAACGTGCATGCTCCAGTCGGTAAAGTACATGCTCCAGTCAGCAACATGTATACTCCAGTCAGTAACATGCATACTTCAGTCAGTAACGTGCATGTCCAGTCAGGAATGTGCATGCTTCAGTCAGTAACATGTATGCTTCAGTCAGTAATGTACATACTACAGTAATTAAAGTGCATGCTTCAATCAGTAACATGCACACTACAGTCAGTTTCATGCATGCTCTAGTCATTAATATGCATGCTTCAGTCAGTAATGTGCATGCTCCAGTGATAAATCTGCATGCTCCAGTCAGAAACATGCATGCTACAGTCAGTAACGTGCATGCTACAGTCAGTAACATGCATACTCCAGCCAGTAATACACACGCTACAGTGAGTAACACACATGCTACAGAAGCACAAGGAGCTGAGTTTGGATCCTCAGCACCCATGAAGAAAGCCAGGCATGACATCAAGCATGTATTATCTCAGAACTGCAGATGCGGGCAGAGATAAGGGAACTGCTGATGTTTACTGGACAGCCAGCCTAGCCAAATTGATGAGCTTCAGGTTGTGTGAGAGGCCTTGTCTCAAAGTGTAAATGAAGACAGCAATCAAGAAAAGACATCGGCTGCTGACCTCTGGCATCTACACACACGCGCACAAACGTGTGCTGGAATGCACATTTACATACCCTCAGGAACATGTTCCTTCACCACATACACACACTATATAAACACATCACACATATCTGTATACACAAATAAATGAACAAATGAAAATAACAGTAAAGACAAAAAGGCCTTGTTGGCAGGGAGCCTTGCAAACTCCCCGGAACAAGAGGCATCGCCTTCCACCCAGGTCCTGGGAACAAGACTAGTAAACCTAAGATGCCAGCTTAAGCAAATGTCCAGGGCCAGCACTCACCATCAGATGCAGTGGCACCGTGGTGGGTCCCTTGGCTGAAAACTTCTCCCATAGGCCTCTTCTCACATAGCGGACCGTCGTACCTGCAATCTGGAACTCTCCGGGGAGCTCTATCTTCCAGTCGCTGTTGATGGATCTCTTGCTGGAGTCTTTGAGAGCTGCAAAGGAAGTTGAGAACTGGAAAATCAGTACCATTTAGCCTGTCCTTGGAGGAGTTGTGGGGGTCCTGCCTGAGTCTGAGGCTGCCATGAGGGCAGGCAGGAGCCTGCAGTGAGACAACTGTATTCTCTGGGCACAAAGGACAGAAGGTTGGGTCACAAACAGCAAACCTCTCTGGTTCCCAGGAGACAGAGTTGTGGGGGCTGATGGCACATCTTCCAGCACAATGCCTATCCCACTGCCAATTCCAGGAATGGGATTGGGGGAGAAGCTGGAGGCTGGAGATGCCAGGATCCAGTACAAACCTATGGCAGGAGATGGCTTCATGCCTGATGAAAGAGTTCTACGCTGGTATATTCAAGGCCACAAAACATGTCTTGGAGCTTTGGCAAAACTCACCCATTTATTTGATATTAAAAACCTATTAACAAGTATTAGTTGTACTATTTTATTAGTTGTACTATTTTGGTGTTCAGTGTAAGAGTTGATTATGTGTATATTACACATATCAATAACCACTATTCCACATTCCATGTATGAAAGAGAACACACAGGCCTTGTCTTTCTGTCTAGTTTACTGTACACCACACAGTCTCCTACAGTTCCAGCCTCTTCACTGCCAAGGACAAGTTAAAGATGGCCAAGTGACTAACATCATCTCTAACCCAGTTCTGCTCAAACCCCTATGTAGCTGAGGGACCTTGAACTTCCCATCTTCCCAATTATACCTCCCTAGTGCTGAGGTTACAGGTGCACACCATCATGCCCCATTTATACAGGGCTGGGGATTGAACCCAGGGCTTCCTGTGTTCTAGGCAAGCACTGTACCAATCCCCAGGAGCTTTAAAAAGCTTTATTTACTTTTCAATTTCTATGCACATGTGTGTAAGTTCCTGCATGAGTTCATGTGCACTGCGTGGAGGTAGAGTCTGAAGAGAGCACCGGATTGCTAGGAATGAAGTCATGGCCAGTTGTGAGGTACTGTGTGGGAAGCAGGAGTTGAACCAGGGTCTTCTCCAAGAAGGGTGAGTACTTTAACCCCCGTGATATCTCTCCAGCTGCCTCCCCCCCATTTGAGACAGGCTTTTACACTGTAGCCCAGGATGGTCTGGAATTCACTGCATTTCTTGGCTTTAGGTGTCAACCATTCTGCTCGACTTGATCCTTCTTTAAGAATGAAATGTAAATACCTTACGAGTATTAAAAAGAAATAACCTCAAACCAAATCAAACCCTAAACCAAACAAAACAATCCCTCTAATCCAAACTCCTCACTCTTACTGGGGAGATGTAAAGCAGCCCACCCACGTCAGCATGTGCCCAGGGATAGAACAAGAATTAGCAAATGGTGGCAAGGACAAGGGGAAAATCCCGCACGGTGTAGCTGGGAATGTACATTTCTCTGGCTATTATGGCAAATCCACAGGAGAGGCACTGAGCCAGCCCAGGATCTATCTGGCCTCCCACTTGCAGTAAATATCCACAGGAAATGAAATCAGTACCATGCAGAGATGTGCTACAGCAGTACTCACAGCAGACAGAGCACGGAATCAATCTAGATGCCAATTGATAGATGAATAGATAAAGAAAATGCAGAATACGTGCACTAAATGGAATGTTATTTGGCCATGAAAAAAATGTAAACATCCGTCCATTTTACTGTTAGCTCCCTGGGCCTTTGGGACAGCAATGTAACTCCAGTATTCTCCAAGGATCTGACAGTCCCACATTGGGAAAGCAATACTATTCTGTTACACACTTATGCATGAAAACCCCCAGCTCCTCACAGAGGTGGTGATAACACTTGGCATCTGCCAGGAGGGGTAAGGGCTGAGCTCTGGGCATTCAAGGCCCACACTCTCTCACTCTCACCTCTGAGGCAAAGCTTAAGGGCACCCATACACTGCCACACCCACAGTACAGAGTGGGGTCGCATGGCCTTCCTGTTAAGAGAACCTCTGCGGTAGAGTTCTCATGCCCTTTGCTATTGTTGTTGCTACTCAGAGAAAAAAGATCACTGTATGAAAAACAAACAATCACACAAAACAACAGAAAAACAGGATATACTCTGGTACTTAGTAGGTGACAATAAGTCTTAAGGCCATTCTGCAAAATGAAACTCTCATGCACTCTGGTCCACAACTGGATGGAGTCCTAATGCCCCTGACTTTTCCACATCACTTTGGAGCCCCAGTTTACAGCCAATGACTTCAGAGACCCTTCCATGTCCCATTATCTGTCTGCTCAGACTAGCAACTAAACAACCCACTGAACACCAGCTTTGGATATGGAGACTCAAAGGGGTCCTTGGAAGCTGAATCTGTCAGCCATGCTGGGTCAGAAGCCCAAGGGCTCAGACAGGTGGCTGCAGCATATGGCACAGGTCCAGCCTCGGCTCCCTGGTCTGTGTGATGCTACAGTCCCAGAAAATGCAGCGGGGGAGCCAGCATGGGGCATTTCTACTGTGCAGCAGCCAGTTCAGGCAGGGTACTGTCCAACGTGGTGACATATTGGTGGGAAGCATATCCCAGGGAGTCTGCATATAGGGACTCAGGGGGGGTGTGTCAGGGAAGAGAACACTCTGCTCCTCGGAACAGATCTGCTGGAGACTTTCTGGCTACTAAAAATGAGGTGAGATCATAGGTCCCCCAGTTTTTCTCTTCCAACATCAGCTCTTGCAAACCACTATTTAAGAAGCACCCCTTCAAGCACTCTTACCCATTAATCTTCCCAAGGACTCTTGGGATTATTCTCCTCACATGTCAGATGAAGAAAAAGGAAGCGTGGGGAGGTTAAGGAACTTGCCCGAAGACACTCAGCTATGAAGTTGTAGCAACGAGACCCAAGCCCAGCAGACCGAGCCTCACACACTTGGCATAGTATCTCCAGGTGAAAGTGACAGGGACATTTGTTGTCTTTCAGCTCCACTGGAGGTTTGGGAAGTCACCTCTTGCACATGCTCATATATCCTTGACTGGAGGAATCACTGTGGGCTGGCGGGAAGTTCCAGAACAGAAAGATGAGGGGAAAGAGTCCTCGAACAAAGGAGTTGAGGATGTCCATGGGATAGCAGGGGGGCCCCTGTCCGTCTCTGCCTCTATTCGGACAGTTTTCTGGTAGGGGGCTTAGGATAGAGAGCTGCTGTTCTCAGGGAACTCATAGTATGGAGGCCAGCTAGGTAACAAAGAGATAGGACATAGCTTCATCTGCTCCTCAACAGGCATTTTCTGGCAAGGTGGCCATCTTGACTGTCTAATGTACTTGCTGTCTAACCTATTTTTGCGTCTCCATCTTTAAGGAATCCCCCTACCAACCCCAGTCAGCTTCTCTTGAGGATATTTTCCCTCTACTCATGTGTGACTACATCCAGTTCTGGGCTTTGGCTATTTTTTTTTCTTAGGCACTGTCCAAAGACATCACCCTAATCTGTTGCCACATGGGAAACCCCAAAGAGAGGACAGGAGTGTTGCGATAGGCAGACACTGTTTTCTGTCACACCATTTGAACTCCTAGATTCAGCAGCACCTGGAGCTAAAGCCCAGAAGCTCAGTGACTGGGGCCTGGATTTGTTTATCACGTGTGTCTTTAGGAGGCCAACCTGTAAAATTACTAGCCAAGGCAAAGGCAACACAGCCAGAGGAAGAAAAAATACTCTTATGGGTTCTTCAGAGCCATCTCAGGTCTTTACAAACACAAACGCCACAGTCCAGAGATGCAGCAGGGCCGAGCACTCACTCCTGGGCCACTGTTCCCATCCTGCAGTAACCTCCTGCATAGGTGACTCTTTCCTACCAGCTTTGAACCCAAAATCTCCCTGGCCCATGCTCAAAGTCCAATATCTGGGAGGGAAGGGTTGGGGGACTGTCACTATAGTTAGCTGCAGAGTCCCAGGGGAACCACAGTAGAAGCAGCTACTGATGGAGAAGGCAGAGGTGGAGCCAATAGAGGCCCTGGCTGCAGAGCCCTCTGCCCATCTGAACAGGGTGCTCAGAATAGGGGTGTTCATATTTCCTGCTGTGACTTCTTAGTGCAGGCAGAACTTGAAACAAGAGCTTCTGGGGGCATAGGGACAGCTTTTAACCTTTTTGACTTGGGTGGGAGTCACCAAGCAAGACACAAAGATTTCTAATCTCCCATGTTCCCTGCAGAAAATAAAAATCAGATTTAGCACTTGACATGCCTTTCAAAAGGTGAAACTTCAGTCTCGGGGTGTTTCGGGATATCAAGGCCATTGTTGAGAGTGCACAGGTGGTTTCCATGTGGAGTCTAGTGATTCTGTGACTTGGTGGAGCTCTCACCTCTTGTCCCCTTAGCTTGCACCAGGAGCTGCTCTCCTCCCTTCTGTGAGTGGACCTGAGCAGGGTTTGTGGAAAAGCTCTACTCAGTATGCCCATTTTCTTAATGAAGCTGTAATCCCCTCAGCTCCCAGGCATCAAACCCTCTTTGTCTGTAAGTACGTCAAGACCAAATCAGTCTGCAGTCAACACAAGGATCTGGGGACTCAGGGGAGACTCAACAAGGTGATCCAAATGACCACACATGCTCAGACTTCAGCAGAGGGAGTGGGATTCCTCCAGTAATTTGAGTTCATCGGAAAGGTCCGAGGTTCTGGTTTGTTGAGGAGATTCCTCTACCTGCTTCTGCCTGGGCCAGAGGCTGAATGTTTTAAACCACAATTCAAAAACAAGGGTCCACACTTTGTGGGTGTTGCTTCTATACTTTCAATTGTTGGACAGACTTTTTGCAGGGTGTCACAGGGACAGATGTACATTTTATTTGGTCACTATGGCCGAACAAGATCTCTGCGTGGTCCAGAATATAATAAGGTCACATGCTGAACATCCAACCATTTTCAGCTCAGAACCTTCTCCAGGCAGATATTCTTCTACCATCTTGGACTTCTAGGCACCATGAAAGATGACAGCAAGTGTTCCACGGAGCAAGGAGGGTCATTCCTTTTCAGAGCTGGCTCAGAGGGGTGCAGAAGGCCAGTGGGTTCTTTGCAGCTCTCCCCCCCTGTGCAGTCAACTGGAAGATCTGACCCACAGTCAACCGACTTCTATTCCTGGCACTGTGTCAGTTTTTCTTTTCTCTTTTTCTTCTTTCTTTCTTTTTTTAATTTCCACTAGGAGTCCAGCCAGCTCTGCTCTTAGCCATGGATACAAACTGTGGAGGCATTTCCTTTTCCAGGTGGTTTTGAGCAGAAAGCCAGCCAGCCAGCGTGGGCTTAAGGTAGGTGGGGGGGGGGCGGAATTCTTCAGGAACTGCTCCCAGCAAATGTGAGAGTAATTCAGAATTACACTGGGTTGACTTCCAAAGCTCCCAGCCCTGAGTGGAAACACGGCCCGTTGGAGCTGGCTCTAGAAACATAACGAGTGAGTGTGGACCACCTTCAGGCTTGCTCCCGTCCATTTGCCAGGGCTTGGAATACTGGGATTATAAATTTGGGGTAAGATAAGGGGACCAAGGCTGGCTCCAAGCTCCCATGGAGGCACAACACTGCTCCTGGGAGCCAAGTCATACAGACTTTTAAATCAATCTTGTTGGGATACAGATTAGCTTCTCTGCAGTGCACACAGTGAAATATCACCATCAGTCATTTTCTGGTTCCAATGGGCTCCACTGGCAATTCTGAGAGGTTGCAGACTAGTATATTCAGATGGAGTGAGGAACTGGGCATGCAAGTGGGGGGGCTTTTGCTTACTATATATGAATCTAGCACAGCGATACTCTGTGGTATTTTGGGGTATGGAGGTCAGGTCTCTAAAGCACAATGACTAGGAACCACAAACATGGATGTTACTACTCTCCTTTGCATATGTGGTCTTTAGGTTTCCACAGTAGAGCTCACAGGACCAAATGTGACAGCAAGCCTCCTGCCCCTAGCAGCATCCGCCAGTTGTTTTTTTCTTTCTTGACCTCAATGTGGGTTCTAGTGAAGAGTTCCTTTATATTATAGGGCTTAGATATTGAGGATTTATTGATTCTGATATGTCCTCTGCCATATTATACTCCATAGAAAAGCAGAAATGGAGGGAGCCTCATCATTTCATCCAGGCACATGGGGATGGGCCAGGCAAGGCAGGTGCTGGGGCATCTTGGGAGCCCAAAGACCACCTGCTGAGTACCTGGGTTTTTTTTTTCTTTATGGAAGAACTGTTGTGGGGTGCTCAGAGCTGGGCCAGCTCTTAGATCGCTAGGTGAAGGTGGACCTTGGCCTCTTGTGGAGCCTTGGTGCCCCCCTTAGGAATAGAAACATGGTTGCCCAAATGGTACATTCCTACCAAGAGCACTATTTGGGAAAGGTAAACTTGAGGGTGACACTAAGTTGCAAAACTTCTGATGCCAATACTGTGGAAGCTGACCCAGTTTCCCCAAGTGAACAGAGAGGGGTGGAGTCTCTGGGGATGTAGAAAAGACTGCCACTCTAGAAATGGTCAGTTTTAGGCAGCAATATGGATTCCCCTCTGTATGCTATGAATGCTTTATTATCATTGGTTAATAAAGAAACTGCTTTGGCCTATAGCATGGCAGAATGTAGCCAGGCTGAAAGAGACATATAGAGAAAGTAGACAGACTCAAGAGATGCCATGTAGCTGCCTAAGGAGAAAGATGCAAGAACAGAACCTTACCAGGTAAGCCACAGCCTCGTGGAGATACACAGATTAATAGAAATGGGTTAACTTAAGATGCAAGAGTTAGTTAATACGAAGCCTGAGCTAATAGGCCAAACAGTGTTGTAAGTAATATAGTTTCTATGTGATTATTTGGGTCTGGGTGACAGGAAATGAAAGAGCAGTCTCCGCGTACAAGGCAGTGCCCCTACTCAGCACTATCACTGAAGGCTCTGTAATAGCACCATTGTCTACATGACACCAAGCTCTACATGACAGAACCATGGTCTTGATTAACATGCACCTGCTAGAGATTTATTTTGTGACGGTCTCATTAGAATTAAGTCAAGTTGTGACCATTTCTAAGAAAGGCGCAGATACTTTTGTATAATCTAAAAAGTCAGGAATGTGGTCTAAGACACAGCTTCTTTTTGTGTGTTTAAAGTGCAGACTAAAAGGTTTCATGGGCAATTTTGATTTACCCCAAATACTGAGAAATTATATACCCCTCCCCGATACCTTGCAACATGGGCTAAGAGAAGGAACCCTGAATAGGAGATCAGTCATGTCTAGTTTGAAATTTAACCCAAACAAGGATCTTGGGGCTGAGACTGACCAAAGGATATGGGTGACAGCATTTCTATGCTGGTGGACCAAGAGCAGAGCAGCTCCTGAAACCCTAAGGAATGTTTGCTTTCTTCCTGAGGCACCTGGAATCAACACTCATGAGTTAACACAGTGCTCTGACTCCCTGATGCTCAGGACCAGGCTGCTCTTTGCCGAAGGTTAATGGCAAGACTGGAATCATTCAGAGGGCCTCCTTTAGCTGGGGGTGGGGGAGGAGGTGTTTCACCGAATCAGTCCCTTGGTAGCAGCAATGAGCGCCAGTCAGGATGGAATCCAAACCTATAGAGATAAGTAGGTGTACGTGCTCAAAGTCAGCAGAGTCAGTCACTGTGAGGTAAGGTACCCAGAGCTCAGGAAGGCCAGTACTGCTCTGTATTGACATTCAGCCTAGGACCATCGCTCTTTACTCAGTAAGAGGAATCTACAGAGAGCCTATAGGGGCTTGCTGAGGGATAGGCCATGGGCCTATGCTGCCTGGGCTAACTGCACCTGACTCTTCAGGACTCATTTTGGGAAACATGGTTCCCCAACACCTCATGGATTCCTCTACATTTTCATTCTCCATCCTGTCCAGAAGTGATGGTTCTAATTGACTGTACCCTCCCCACCTGCACCAAACATACCTTGGATCTGCCTCTCTGGTCCATTTTGAGTCCTTACGGTACTACAATGAAAGCACAGGTGTAATGCCAGGGTTAACCCCGGAGAAGATAAATAGGGAATGCGTGGCTATACAACACTGGGAGAAGACTGGAGCCAGAGCCACCAGAATCTAGTCAAAAGGATCAATTCTTAGAGCAGCAACTTTGAGTGAATGAGTTCTGTTTTACCCAGGAAACTGTGAGCAGGTTTGTCTTCTACCACACGGATCCTCCGAGCTCCGGCCGGAATGACAGCAGCTTCGATATAACCTGCAGTGACAGATGACATACAACTGAAGCACACCTCAGTCCTGGATCAGAGGCCCCTACACAGTCCCCCATCTAAACTGCCCAACCACGCCCCCTGTTGTGAGTTCAGAGACTGCAGGCTGACCCTGCCTGAGAGACCAATCACCAACTCAAATGGAGTTCTTTCTTCTAAGCTCACTATTTCTTGGTCATTCAGTTTCTAGAATGTTCCATTGTTAAGTTGCAATTCCCTCTCTTGAACATGAATTTTTAAACCCCAGAACCCAGTTGCTCTACAGAGGGCAATGAACACAAGTCAGGATGGAATCCAACCCTGTAGAAATATGTAGGTATTTGTGTATGTTCCAGTGTGCTGTCATTTGGAAATAGGAGGGTTGCATATATATTTAGCTAATACAATGTCATATTGGAATCAGGAGGACCTTAATCCAATATGACAGGACTCCTTTTTATTAAAATTAGATTTACTTGTTTGTCTATTGTATGTGTGGGGGAGGGGTACCTGTGCCACGCTGCATATGTAGATGTCAGGGGTGACTTAGGAATGTCAGTTCTTTCTTTCCACCATGTGGGGTCTAGGGATCAAACACAGGCCTTCAAGCTTGGTGGCAAGCACCCTTATCTGCTGAGCCATTTCTCCGGCCCGAAATACTTTTGAAGAAGAAGGGATTTGCACACAGGTACAGCACAGGCAATCGCCTGGAGAACATGAAGGTGGAGATGTCAGTGAAGCTTCTAGACACCAAACAGCACCGGAATGTCCGCCACCAAAAGCCAGAGGAGACCAGACCAACCCTGCCCACACCTTCATCTCAGACTTTCTGCCTCCAGGCGAAGAACCACAATTCTATGGTTTCTGCCACCTAGGCAGCGGCACTTGTTAGGATTGCCTGGAATCAACATGGCACACACGTAAGGAGTGCTCTGGCCCTACACATCTGTTGAAGGTTCCTTCATGCTCTGTCACAGTTTGACTTTCCTCTGAACATCCCCAGGATCATAACAAAAAGCCAAGCCACTCATCCTACAATGGAGCCATCACCTTCCCTTGCCGTGCACGGCCTCCTGCCTCCACTGCCCTGGAGATGATTTCTGTGACTGTCATAGCACACACTGCTTCCTGCTTCCTTGATTATTTCTATGTAGAGTGGGACTGTGTACACTGTGGCTGTTCATGGTTCTCAGATGTGGGTAGTTAGTAACCATTCAGGGTGGCAATGCCTGGCAGCTGTCAGGGAGCGAGACAGGGAATGTCAGCTTTATTGAGAAAACTGAGCCAGTAAGTGGCCCAATGTGGTTTTGGGATTCTAGAGAGCAGGCTGGTAATTATTTACACCTATGTTTAGGTTTGATACCGGGGTTTGCATTTACATGACCCTCTGTGAGGATGCTGCATGCCCCATGTGGGATCATGGAAACAGTAGAGGGACTTACATGTAAAAACACACTTATAGATTTCTAGGTCCAGCTACATGAAGGCTTGCCCTTTCATTATAAAATAGTGTTAAATAACGGAAGCAACCTAATCAACCTAAAAACTAAAATTGACTTATACCGCATCACACTATAAAAATATTACAATGCTTTTCAGGCTTTTCAACTTGTGTTAGTGCATTTAAACATACACACATACACATACTTCTGTTACTCTGATGCTATACATTCTTCTAAGGTACAAGGAGAATTTAAAATACATGCACTGCACAAACATTCATGTAGAGTTAAACAAGCGTCATGTACATGAAGTAACAAGAACATCGTTTTGCATGGTATAAACCCACACTTCATCTAAAGCACTGGTTCTCAACCTGTGGGTTGTGACCCCTTTGGCAAACCTCTATGTCCAAAATATTTACATTAGGATTTATAACAGTAGCAAAATTACAGTTATGAAGCAGCAATAAAAATAATTTTATGGTGGGGGTCACCACATCATGAAGAGCTGTATTAAAGGGTCTCAGCATCAGGAAGATTGAGAACCACTGCTCTAAACCATAGAGAGTACAAATACTGTTTGATTGCTCTGAGGTTTTGTGTTGTTGGGGTGAAAAACAACACCACAATCTCAATAGATACATGAAAACAATGGATTAATGTCACTGTCTCTTCGCAACACAAGCTGTTTCAATCTCTAGGATAAAAAAAAGAATTCCCCTGCCTCACAAATGACAGCACCTTATTCTCAAGGCGTTTGAAATACCTTTTCAAATGGAAAAGAGTCACATGAATGCTAAATGTGATCTGTCCTTATTTAGTTATTTGTTGATTGCAATAGGAATAGGTATGCCGTTCTGCATTATAGTATGTGAAGGTAAGGTTACTTACATGGAATTATACAATGGAAACAAAGTATTTCATATATAACATATATTTTGTGTAATATAACCATAGCAGGTCAGGGAAAAGATATAGCTCCAGATTGGACATGGTAGCACACACCTTTAAGGCCACACTCAGGAGGCAGAGGTAGGCAGATCTCTGTGAGTTCAAGGATAGGCTGGTTTACATAGTGAGTTCCAGGCCAACCAAGGCTACACAGTGTGACCTTGTTCCCCAAACCAACAAAACAAAAAAGATTCAGCCACAGGGACACACTCAGAGGCCCTTCTTTCTTTTAACACCTCCAATTAGGGCCACCATATTATGAATCCTCCAGTTAGTGCCGCTATATTGTAAATCCATGAAGCAATAGATCCAGATGTCAGGGAGAAGCGCCCCCCCCACTCCCCACCCTGTGATTACTCCAAGTTGTGTTCTACTGTTTTTCTTAAGCAGTTCTTGATCCAAGCAAGTAGACAGTGAAGACTACCCATTGCACTAACCCAGGGCCCATGCTGCTTCTCTGGAAAGTTACTGAGAGATTATATACGGCACAGTTCTAATTGCACTAGCTACTTGTATAGACAGGTCTGTGAGGCTGTGAGGGGCAGTGAGATAGGGAACAGGAAGTTCCCCTGGCTTATAGTGTAATTTGTTAGAACATGGGTTTACACATATCAGTGAAATCATCTTTATGACTAAACAAAAATACATGAGATAAGACTGTAGGATTTTTATGAATAATTGAATCTTAAGTACACTTTATCCCATTTATCTCTCTTATTGGGAACACCTTTATCAGTTTGATATATGGTCACTTACATATGTTATTGCACATATATCTGCATAAATATAAATATGCATAATATTTTTATTTGTCTACATTGTACATGAATGTTATGAGTAGCTTTATAATTCAATATCATATTATACTAAAACATAAATATTTGCTATTTTAAAAAATGATCTTTCTTAAAAATCATATGCATTACTGTATACAGTTTTGCTTAAATTGCTAAATAGTTGATGGAACTATTTCCTTGGTTATAGGGATTTATACTGGTATAAAATAGCATTAGAGACAGTGCTATGTCATGTATAAATATATGCATAAAACTTCAACAAGATATCAGCAAACTCAGTTGAGCAACATCTAAAAAGAATTGTACACTATCATGCAATATGGCTTAGCTCAGGAATGCAAGATAATCATCCATATTAATAAGAGATAAAATCTACATAATTATCTCAATAGAAACAAAGAGAACAGATGGCAAATTCAACTAGGAGTAGAAAGGGAATATCCTCAGCACGACAAAAACCTCACAGCATAACTAATTTCAAAATACTGAATGATTTTTATCCCCTTTGGATCAGGGATTTTAAAAAGCTTATCTTACTTGCCTTTTCTAGTCAACAGTGTATTGGAGGATCTTAGGCAATTAGGCAAAAATTAACAAGTAAATAGATAAATGAAAGACAAAGATAGGAGCAAAGAAGGTAAGATTGTGTCCATTTGCAGATGCTAATATATGCACAACAAATCCCAAGAATAAACTAAAGTTTATATAAACTATTGGAAGAGGCTCAGCGGGTTGGGAGATGTGAGACTAACTATAAAAATCAGCTACACTAGGAAAGAACAGCTGAGAAATCGTTTAAGCCTCATCCAAAAACAATAAAATATTTCAGAATAAATTTAAGACAAGATCTCTAAGTCTTCTACACTGAAAGCTACAACACATTGTTAAGACATATTAGGGAAGATCTAAGTAATTAAAAGATATCCTATGGATGAGAGGATTTCTTTTTGGGGGGTGGAGTGGGGCTGGGACTTGATCTAGGTCTTTGCATACTCTAGGCAAGTAGGCTACCAGTGAGTTCCATCCACAGTAACACAAGACTTAACAGGAAGGGAAGATACCAAATGATCTGTAGATTTAAAGTAATAACTCTCAAAAATCCCCCAAAGATTTGATTTTGCCAAGCATGACAAATTGATTTTAGGATTCATGTGGAAATGCAAGGGATTCACAATAGTCCAAACAATGTTTCAAATGAAATTGGAAAACTCACACTTTCTGATTCCCAAACATTTTGACTAACTACATTAATCAACACAATGTGGTACTGGCATGAGGATAGATAATTCTATCAATGGAATATGGCTGGGAGTCCAAAAATAAATTATTTGCTGCTTATTTAAAGCAAAGATGCCAAGAATATTCAATGGAGGAAAGAATAGTCTTCAACAAACAGTGTTGGATAATTGCCTATCCTCTGTCTCAGACCATACCTTCCCCACAAAACCCAACTAATTAAAAGGAGATCACAGACGTAAATGTAAGAGGTAAAACTATAAAGTTCTGAAGATAAAGAGAAGTTAAACAAATCTTGGAGTCTATCAAAGTTTAAAAGCTTATCATCCTCCATCATGGACAGTGACAGGGCAATTCATAATGCCTGGGTAAATAGCTGTCAGTCATTTGTCTCATCAAGAATCTGCATTCAGAATAGACAACACAATTCAACAAAGAAACAAACATCCCTGCTTAAAATGGGCCAAGATTTCAATAGGCCTTTCTTGAAAAATGATACAGACATGGCCATTTTAGATGCTCATGAAAATCTGCCACGTGTCATGAGTCACTAAGGAAGCTCAGATCCAGAGGATCATGAGGTGCCATGATAGACACTATGACTACTGCAGCATTGGGAATGCTGGTGAGCAAACAGAGAGAGCAGAACCCAAAGTCTCTGCTCAGCAGAATGCAAGGCATCTCAGCCACTTTGGGAAAGTTTGTTAGTTTCTCAAAAAGTGAATCACCCAGAATTTTCCTGTGACCCAATTCTATCCCTAGGAACATATCATACACAAAGAAAATTAAAATATGTGTTTGCGTAAAACTTGTACACAAAGTCTGATACCAGTGTTATTTGTGGTAGCAAAACCAAAACCAACAATACAAAATAAAACAAAATCCCAAACCTGATGAATGGATTGCTGATGTGGGATTTCCCTTTGTATTCTGTGAATACAATTGGTTAATTAATAAAGAAAACTGGCTTGGCCTGATAGGGCAAAGGAATAAAAGTAGGCAGGAAAAACTAAAATGAATGCTGGGAGAAAGAAGGGCAGAGTCAGCCATGTAGCCCTGCCAGAGACAGAAGGAACTTTAGCCGGTAAGCCACTGCCACATGGTGATACAAAGATGAATAGAAATGGGTTAAATTAATAT
>LOJH01029387.1:0-17438 GCA_001685095.1 Ellobius talpinus
TGCGGGAGCTGGGCTGGACGAAAAACAGGCCTGCTCTCCCCTTTCACTACAAATGGCGCACTTACCATAATGATTCAACTTAAAGTTAGAAAAAGTAGTAAATAGAGCCGTCATGAATTTTCATCAAAAACAGGGAGATTTAAATAAAACTTGAAAACTTGCAGTTTTGATATGGAAAAATGCATGTGAAAAAAATAATTAAAACCTATTTTCAAAGTCTCAAGTAATGCAGGATACCTAAAAGACAATTTTGTATTCACTGATTTATAACCAGAATGTTCTAATTTAGTACACACATTTCCTCAGTCATTTCACACACACACACACACACACACATACAGAGATAATATGTAAAGATCAAGTCTGTGCTCTTGACAACATATAAAAAAAACTCTGAAATATATTTTCTTCCTAATTCTAACATTTTTATTTTTAAGATCTCATTAAAATATTTAATCTACCTAATACTGTGTTTTAGATCGTTAACTTGAAAATAAAAATTATTAGTAATATTTATAGAACTTTATATCATCTTAGTAGTTTCCTTTTTGGTTATTCATCTTGTTACTAACTTCTGGCTTTGTTAAGATAAGATTTGGAATATGCTGGTGTAAATAGCTAAACACTCTTTCCATGGTTTGTGACTATACTTTTTTTATCCCAACTTTTGTGGAATTTTATTTTGTATGATAACAGAAACAGTATCTTTATTACATGTTTAACAGTCACTTGTCTCTGGTGGTTTTTGTGGGAGAGCAGGTAATGGTCAGTTATTCATTTATACACATTTTATAGCACAGTGCTTCTTTAAAGTTAAAAAAAGTTTTTATTTTATTTGTGTGAGTGTTTGCCTGCATGTATGATTGTACCACAAGTGTGCTTGGTGCTTCTGGAGGGTAGAGGAGGAGGATGGGCCTCACTGGAACTGAATTCACAAATGCTTGTGAGCCACTTGGGTGCTAGAAACTGAACCTAGGTCCTCTGCATGAGGAGCAAATACTCTTAATTGCCATCTCTCTAACACTACACACAGTACCTAAGCTAAGCTAACGAGTTCATTCAGTCAAGTCACCCTAGGATCTCTTTTTTTTTTTTTTGGTAATTAAAGGGAGTCTTTGGACCCTGACTGTGTGCATTTCTAGCAAGCAAGTCCTAGATGTTGTTGAAGCCCTGATCCTTGGATCACTACAAGTAACAAAACTGAAAACGTATGATTTGTGGATGTTTTAAATGCAGTGTGTACATTGTGAACCCTCCTGTTCCTGTGGTGGAAAATTCTCTGTAAAACTGATTAGCTTTCATATTTCTTGCCTACTTTACCTATTAAACGGAATGCATGAAATAGTGTTACAGTCATTTTACATATTTCTTTTTGTCTTAGACTTATAATTTCTTTTAAATATTTGGTTAGTTGTAAAGTACTTGATACTTGTAAAGGCCTTGATGACTAAACACGTCAGTACAGTGAATAACCCAGCCATCAGAATGGAAGAAGTTAAATGAAATGTCTGAGAATTTTCTGTATACTGAAAATTTTAAAGTTTTTATTCACTCTTAAGTTTCTTTTTTCTGTATAGTTTCAAGTGTTAACAATTAATTTTTTTATATCCATAAAACCTTGAAAGGGCAGAGACTCTCACTAGCAAACTAAGAAGTTAGCACCACCCGTTTTAGTAGGTGCTGGCCAAAGAACTGATCCTAGTGGGTTGAGATGAAAGACTTCATTTCCCATGAGATGTGTGTCTGCCTCAGTTTCATCTGTGCATGAGTTTGCTCTGACTCTCAGACCCCACAGAGCAGTGTGGAGGTGGGTCCACCTGGACTGATTGGTCCATCTAATGGATTTGTGTTATAGCTAAGGGATCCTAAGCTCAGGAAATCTGAATCTATCTAGTCTTTGTTCTGTACAGATACTATTTTTATCATATTAGTCACAAAATGTATCTGTCCTTGTTCCTGGAGCAGTTCTGTTTAGTCATTCTTGTATGAATATTCACCTACAAAAATTTTTGAACAGAACCTGTCATAAAGTGCAAAAATTGGAATGATGGGTGGGAAGGAGAATTGTGTGCCAGCAGTAATTTTGTTAACGAGTCTAATATGTCTTTTCTCAGGTAGCTGGTAATTTCTAGTATTATCTCTATTACTTCATTGAATCCCATGGCTTTGTTACTGGTTTTCTGTCTTTGTTTTTTAACTTCTTGGGAAATTGTACTGGGTCCTGTAGCTTGAGTCTAATATCCTTGAGATTGATTTCCACTTGTACTGTATTTTGTAGGTAGTTTAGTTAAAAAAAAAAGTGCTTCTGGATATTGGAGCCTATAGTAAGCATACATACACATACAGTCACTACTGCATTTTTTTTAGTGTATCCATGATTGATTTAATTTTGGTTATTTTAGTTTTAATTATTACAAGTGACCGAGGAGCTAATTTATTAAAGTCTAAATAATTACTCTATTTTATTTACTTTGTGCAGTTGGGTTAGGAAGGGGTGGCATACAAAGATTAGAAGGCATCATGAGGAAACATGTTCTGTGCCACCCTGTGTGTCCCAGAGATCCTACTGAGATCATTGCCTTGATGTCTGTGCCTTTATCCCGTAAGCCTTCTCACAGGTCTGACACTTCATTTTTACATTAACAGTTTCGCCAATTTTTCTTTGTTTAAAATAAAAAATAACATTGTTCTATTCTAAACTTAAGAGGGAGTTCCCCACATAGGTATAAATATTAAGAGGAGAGGATCTTTAGCAGTCACATTAGAGCTTTCCTATCATAGCATTTAATAACTGTATCTAGATGAATGTCTTTTTTTCATAGAATGGTAGAAGAATTTTAAATTCCAGGTAAAAAGCAGTTGTATCCATTCAAATCTGTACCAGTATTAGAATCATTGTTTAATTTTTCACTTGCTTTATTTTTGAAATAGCCTTTATGGCAATTTTTGGACCCTCTTTATTAAATAGTTGATTTCAGTTGGAATGAATTGAATTTTTACCATTTTATATGAAATGAAACATGGAAAGCTGTATCAATTGAGTGTATGCTTTAGAACAGAATAATATGCACACAACTCTTGATTATACAATAAAGCATTGAAGCATTGCTAGGATTCCAGAAGGTTCCTGACTACCCTTTTAGATTCCTTTCTCCCTTTCCTGTTTGCTAACATCCTGATGTTTATGGTAGTAACTTCTCTTGCCTTTCTTGAATGTTTTGCTGCTTAAGCATTTATAGATCTCTGTGTTTGAGCTTTATGTAAATGTATTTGTGCAGTATGTAATCTGCCCCGCCCTTATGTGCCTCCGTGTTAAGGTTCACCTATATGGATATACAGGGCTAGTTGGATGTCTGAATTAGTTGTTTCTACTGCTGTGATAAAACAAACAATCAAACAAACAAACCCCCTGTGATCAAAAGCAACCAGTGTAGGAAAGGGTTTGTTTCAGCTAACAGGTCTCAAGTCGGGAAGTCAGGGTGGGAGCTTATGGCAGGAACGGAAGCAGAGGATGTGGAGCAGTGCTCTTGCTGCCTTGTTCTCCAGGGTTTTCTCAGCCTGCTGGTTTTATAGGATTCAGGACCACCTGCCCAGGGGTTCCACCAATCACTCACCTGGGCCCTGCCATACCAATCATTAATCAAGAAAATGCCTCAGAGGCTAATCTGGTAGGGAAATTTTCACAATTAAGAATCCCTCTTCCCAAATGATCCTAGCTTGTCTGTTTGACAAAAAACTTACCATGATATTTACTGATTGTATTTCATAGTGTTCACTGAATAAGTATATATTATTTTCATAAAAATAATTGTTGGAAGACATTGGGTTGATTTTAGTTGGGGCTGTTCATAAACAATGCTGGTATTGTGCATATGTGTATATTAGAATATTTACTTGTGTAAGATTCATGTGTGAATGGAATCAGTAAGTCGTAGGGTATATATATCTTACATTAAAGAGAGAATGCTAAAGTGTTCTCTAAACAGTATTCCTTGGACTGCAGATTCCTTCTGCAGACCTGTATGGGTTTTTGTATTGCGTTTTATTCTTGCCAGAAGTTATCAGTGACTTTTTCTAGTTTAGAAACTAAAAACTTTTCCTACAGGTATGCATTGCTATCTCTTTGGAGTTTGAATTTGCCTTATCCTTGATGACTAACAGGTTGAGCACATGGTGTGATGTTTGCTGGTTCTGTGGATTATTTTTTATGTGTATCTGAAGCACTAACAGAATTTTAGTTGTAGCTATTCCATTTACTTTTTTGTGGCTTACTGCTTGAAAATTATTTTGATATAAATTCTTTGTTATATTGATCTATCTAACACAAGGATCAAGTTTTCTTCTATTTGGGATACTTTTTTTTTTTCCTGTTGCGCTGTTTGATGGATATTTGATGGATAGAAGTTCCTAACATTAATAGTACCAAAATTATCTTTCTTAGTTTTTTTTTGTTTTTGTTTTGTTTTTTGGTGCTAGGTAAAGAATCTTTACCTGTGATTATGCAGATATTTTGCTGTATTGTCTTTCATTTGAAACTTTGTTTTGTTATCTTTCACATTTTGAATTTTGCTTTACTTGGAGGTTGTTTTTTTGTTTGTTTTGTTTTGTTTTTGTATAATGTGGTATTTAGAGATCTTTTTACATGGCTCCCCAGCTGCCCAGACATTCTTTGTTAAAAGTCCATTCTTTCTCCCATTATTCTTAAGTTTTTCACTTTCATTTCCTATGTGTCCATGTATATTTGCCTCTGGACTCTCTTTCTGCCCCCATGCTTGACTTGTCTATCCTTTGGGAAGTACCATATTATGTACTAGAACCTTAAGTGACTGCTTTTCTTCAAGAAACTCCTGTGTATTTATGGCTCTTTACATTTTCTTACACATAATTGAATCCGCTAATGCATTTCCATGTTCAGCTTGCTGAGTTTATGGGGATTACATTGACTTTATAGAAAATTGAGAAGAATATATCTTCATAGCATTGTGCCGTTGAACCCATGAACTTGATATTTCTACATACTTTAGATTTTAAACCATCTTTAAAATTTTTGATACTTTCAAAGACTACCAGTCTTTCATATCTTGTTTGGATTTTATGATTTCAGTGCTTATCTGTCTTTGATTTCATTTTTTTAATATTGCTGATACATAAAAATTCAACTGACTTACATAATTTTAGTCCCCAGCAGCCTTGTTAGACTTTCATTAATTCTTATTTGTAGATTCCTTTATGTTTTCTATGTACACACCATAATCTGCAATAACAATTCAATGTCTTTCTCTATGATCCTTATATCTTTTATTTATTTTTCTTGTCTTACTCTGCTGGCTAGGACATCCGGTACAGTGATGAATAGAAGTGGTGATAGCTGAGCATCCTAGTCTTGATGCTGCTCTCAAAGTGAAATCATTCGACGTGTCACCATTAGGTATGGAGTTTTCTGTAGGTTTTTTATCCCCCTTAGGGTTTGGTTTTGTTTTTAATCATTCAAGGAAATATATTCTCCTGAGTAAGAGGATTTTTTTCTTCAATTATGAATGGGATTGAGTATACTTCAGGAGTTTTGTACATCTGAGATAATCATAGAATTTTTCTTTTTTCATTTTCTTAATCTGGATAAATAGGTTTAACATTAGAAAGTCAGTCAGCTATATATCTATAGTGACCAGCCACCAAGATTGTTGCAGGGTTGTCTTTTATAGAATGTTTTGTATTCTAGGAGGCCCATCAGGATAATTTATCCCATTACTTGAATTCAATTTTTTGTGTAAAGCAAACTGTGTGCTTTTTTGTGTACTCTTATGTGTGATTTGGATCATTAGTGTTTTGTTTCAAATTTTTTTGTGTGTTGATGTTCATGGGTGAGATAGTGAAGTTGTGTTTTTGTTATGTAGATCTTGTGCAGTTTTGCTGTAAAGATTGTTAACTTTAACAGATGATTTGGGAGGTATATACTCTCCTGGTGTTCTTTTGTTTGGGGTGAGCAGAATTTATGCAGTTGATGATGCATGTCTGTTTTTCAGTGTTTAGAATCTAGCTAGAAAAGCCATCTAGATCTGATTTGTTTTCAATGAATTTCAGATTATTGATTCAGTTAAATAGTTACATGTGGATCCAGATGTTTGTTGGTTACTTTTTATATGTTACACTTTCCTGAGTTCTCTGCCATGAACTTTTGATGTAAATTTGTTCTTATTTTTTTATTGTTTTCTCAAAACTTAATGACCTCTTTTATTTCTAATATTGCTTATAGCATTATTGTTCTTTTATCAATGTTCTTCCCAAGGATATATCAATTTTACTCTAAAAATCAATTTTTGACTATTTATCCTGTGTTCTGTTTTATTTTAGCTTCTATCACTCTCTTGCTACTTGCCTGTTTGTTTCTCATGTGTTACTGTTTGTGCTTGTTATGTGGGCTTTATTATACAAGGGCCTGTGGTTGTACTTTCTTTTTTCATTTTAGCTACATCAAATGTTTTTGAACTGTACTTTGTGTGGGGTACTGTTTTTGACAGTGGATTACTTAGAAATAAACATTACTTGAATATGAAGATTTCTTTTTTTGTCATTTGCTAATTTAATTTTACCATAACAGAAACACTCTGACTTTTATTGTTTCAATTTTAATTCTTTCTTTTCTGAGAGAGGGTCTTGTAGCTCAGGTTGGCCTTGAATTTTCAGTCTTTTTGCCTGGGATCTCAGATTTGTACTCTGTACTATTTAGCACTCTTTGATTTGTTCATGTTCCATTACCCTTATGCTTGGGATAGCTCCCTTATTAGTCTCCAGGGATTCTTTTTGGTACTGAAGATTAAACTCAAGGTTTTATGCATGCTAGGCAGTAAGGAGCTCTACCACTAAGCTAAATCTCCAGGCTTCCTTCGTTACTTTATTCTTTTCTTTCTTTTTTTTTTCTTTTTCTTTGAAATAAGTTTTCATTAATTCTGCCATGTTGCCTTTGAAGTCACTCTGTAGTCTTAGGCACACCTTTAATTTTTGCAGAAGTTTTAAAATTTGGTTCAATTCCACTTGTTGATTCTTGATATTGGAATACTATTCTGAAAGTCCTTGTCTGTCCTGGATCTTTGTGCTTTCTTTATATTTTCTCCCAGTGTTTTCAAAATTTCAGGTCTTTTGGTTTTTCAAGGCAGGGTTTCTCTGTAGCTTTGAAGCCTGTCCTGGAACTCACTCTATAGACCAATCTGGTCTCGAACTCACAGAGATCTACCTGTCTCTGCCTTCCGAGTGCCGAGATTAAAGGTGTATGCCACTCCTGCCTGGCAATTTATAGTAAGGTATTTGAATGGGTTTTTTTTTATGTGATTGTTGTTTATTTGTTGTGTTTTGAAATTCTGGGTAAGTGGTGGGGATCTATTTTTATGCTTTTACATGTGAGTATCCAGTTTTCATTGCCACCATTTGCCAGAGAGACTGTTTTTCTCAAGATCTGTTTTGAACCCACTGTTGAGAATTCTGTAGATGTAGTTACATGGGTCATTTTTGGATCCTCTATTTTAGTCTTGCCTGTTTTTTTGTGTGTGTGGTAGCCATTTTATTTTCTTCATTACTGTATAATTTGAAATTATATGTTATGGTATTTCTAGTTTGTTCTCTTAGGTCAGGATTGCATTAGCTATTTGGGGTCTTTGTGGGTTTTTTTTTCTGAATTTTAGATCTTTATTTTTCTATTTCTGTAAAAAATCATTGACATTTTGTTGGAGATTACATTGAATCTGTAAATTTTGTTCAGTGTTATTGTCATGTTTACAATATTAATTTTGCTGATCCCTGAATGCGAGGATTCTTCTACCTTCTAGTGTCTCCTTCAGTTTTTTTCTTTAGTGTTTCATAGCTTTTCTTATAGATGTTTTTTACTTCCTTTGTTAGGTACATTCCTTGAGAAGGATTTACTTTCTTTGCATGTACTATTTACCATCAGGTAGCTAGTAAGCTCTGCACTTCTCAAGTGTTGTGCAGTGTAAACTTGTTAAATGTGTGTTGACATTGTTTTGCTTCTTTACTGAATCTTTGTGATACTGTCATAGTGATTTTAGAACTGTTATATTTGAGGTGATGACTGTATATAGTTGCAATATGCTTTTGTGTGCATGTAGGTGCATATTTGTACATGTGTCTGGAAGCCAGACGACAACCACACTGACCTAGAACCTGTCAGCTAGACTAAGCTGGCTGGCCAGGCTGCCTCAGCTTCCCCAGTTCTGGGATTATAATCATGGGCCATAAATTCTAGGGATTAAAAAGAAAGGTCCATGTGTTTTTGAGGCATGCATTTGCCAACTAATCTACAGTTTTTCTTTTTGTGTTTAGACCTAATGTAGATCTATTGTAAACAGCACCAATTAGATTTGTTGCTTTATTGTTTTGTGCTTATTCTTTTTTTAAATTTTTTATTATATTTTAAAAAAAATTACAAAAAAAACATTACTTCCTATTACAGTTGTGTGTGTGTGGTGGGTATCACATGAGTACTTTCATGGGTATGAGGGTCAGAGGACAACTTCTAGGAGTGTGTTCTCTCCTTCCACTTTGGGCTCAGCTCCCCAGGCGAGTGTTTTTTCCCACTGAACTATCTCATTGTTCTGTTAGAATATTTTTCTCCATTTGATTTCTTGAGTAATTTTTCAAAATTTCTCTTCTGATTTGTCTGTACTTTTTTTTGGAGGAGGGTGTGTAGTTTAAGCTGTATGTAGCCCAGCCTGAACTAGATACTGTTTCTGTCTTCCACATGCTGGGATTATAGGCATGTGCTCAACCATTTGAATGTTTGTTTGCTTGCTTACTTGTTTGTTTTTAGTACATCTCTGTTTTGTAGACCCCCCAGTTGTTGCACTAATTTATAATAATTTGTGTCTTTTTGAGTATGCATGTACAAACCAGTGTGTGGGTTGACATGTGAGCCCACCATTTACATTTTTTAAAACTATACCTTCTTGTTTTCCCTACTTCATTCATTTACTTTTTGTTTCATTTGTTTCTTGACTAAAAATGAAATGCTGTGGGAGAGCTAAATGAAGTATTAATATTAAGCCTGCCATTAAATATTAAATTAAGTATTATCTGTATATGGAACAATAAGGGTTTTGACTTTATTTATACTTTGATTAAATGTTTTGCTCTTAGTAGTTTCTTGTTTAGAATTAGTATACACTGAGCTTTGCTATTTTCTTTTGATTACCAGCCTTTTCTCTAATAGCATATTCCTTTATTTTAGATTGTATATGTATAATTTATTCTAAGTAATATTGTTACACAATTGAATTCACAAGTGTGCTCAATATTCACATATATTCACTTTATCAAACAATTAGTAAAAGCTCAAAGAAGTGAGTACAAAAGATTACTGCCTGTTCTAAAAGTATTGTCAGTAATAGAGTAGTCCTCATTTTCAAACTCTGGTTTTAGAGCACTTCTGAGAAAAAGTATTTCTTCTTTGATTTTTTTAACACTATTTAGAAAGTGCTTGCTACTGATGTCTTAGGAACATGTTCTGAATCAGCACTGTCATTTACTGTATTTATTTTAGTAGCTCTAAATTCTGCATTTTTTTTGTCAAATTTGATTGAATTTATCACTCTCAAGTTGTGACAGAATTTCATTTATATGATAGCAGTCACCTTCATGGACTACTTATTTCCAAGACAAACTTGGACTCTGTCTGTCTTATTCTGGCAGTCTGCATTTTGGGTTTATGATGCCTAGAGGTTCAATTTAACACTGTTCTTTCAGATGTTCATTCTTTGTCTTCCGTGTATTAGTACTAAAATATCTTGTATCGATATCTTGAGATGGAAATGCCTTGAATCTAGTATGTAATTTCTAACCAGATTCTTTTCTTCAGACTTCTTTTCCATTTTAATTTTTTGCCTGACATCCAAAATAACTTTTAACACCATTTTTATATTCATTAGGATAGCACTTTTACCTTGGTTATTTGTTTCATTTAAGATCCATATGAAAGTCTTGATTTTTGTTTGTTTGTTTTTTGTTTTTAGACAAGGTTACACAGCGTTTCTCTGTGTAATAGCCCTGGCTGTCCTGGAGCTCCCTCTGTAGACCAGGTTGGTCTTGAACTCACAGAGATCTCCCTGTGGCTGCCTCCCAACTGCTGGGATTAAAGGCATGTGCCACCATGCACAGTGATTTATTTTAAAATAATTTTATTTCATTTTATGTGCATAGATGTTTTGACTGCTTATATGTTTGTATATCACACATGTGCTGGTGCCTGTGGAGGCCAGAAGAGGGCAGGGGATCGCTGGAACTGAAGCTAACACATGGTTGTCAGCTATGTAGGTGCTAGGAATCAAACCCAGGTACTCTGAAGGACAGCAAGTATTTTAGCTGCTGAGCTATCTCTCTAGCCCTGAAATCTTGGTTTTAAAAGTATAGATTATTTGATAATAGCCATTTTTTTATAATTCATCTTAAAAATACAGCAGCTCCTATGTATTATATTAAAATAGGTATGTCAGTACTCTAGAAAGATGAGACAGAAATAAGAATTGGCTGTTGTATCATTTCAGGTGACATCAGAATTTCCTCTCATATTTCAAGTTTACATATATTAGAAAAATTACTAATTTTTTTTCTGGCTATATTAATGATCAAGTGTGATCTGGATTATCTATGTTGATGATATAGGTTTTTTTATATCAACTGTTTCTAGCATTCTTTTTAATAACCCTCAGAATAAAATACTTTTTTCGTAAAGATATTTAGGAGTGCTACCTTTTGAAATGACTGAATTAAAATATTTAAGAGGTGACCATAAGAGTACTATGTTGGCCAAAGCCACTGGAATTTTAAGTATCTGTGAAACAAAAGACTTCAGCAATGGTGAGGAATAACTGGGTTGTTTATAGACTGTAAAATAGTTTGAGAGCCATTTAACTGCATGGCTTTCATGTGAGCTGGGCTAGAATACTTTTTATATCAGAATGGAGAACAAGATTGTTGGAAATAGCAGTGGAACGAATGTAGAGGAAGTTGTGGGTTTGTGTGTACGCTGTGAATTTGAGGCATTAAAAACTGACCACTTGACCAGCCTTTATTTGAAAGACTACCGAGTTGTTTTAGTTGAGGTAGAAATGCTTGTGTTATGCTTTTTATGAATGAGCAAAGTTTTCTTAAAGTAGATGCAATGTTTAATTGAAAACATTTGATAAAACTAATCACTGTTTTGTAACCATTGATTTCTCCGATGAATATATCTTCTCCCTTGGGTTGGTGGCTAAATTTGGCTTTCTTCTCTTTCCACTTCATGTTTATATTACTTTGCCGGCTTCTTTAATGTTAGCTTTCTCTGCTGTCCAGTAGAGATCCATCTTTTTTGATTAGATTGATGGTAGGCAAATATATTCATTACTATGGGCTCCTTTTATTATTTCCTTTCTTCATAGCCTTAGCATTTCTTATTATTTACTCTTTTTATTTTGACTTTACCTCTTGTAAAATTCTGTAAGTCTTTTAGGGCTCCATCTTTGATTTAAGATCTAATTTCACTTAGATTCTGTCTTGAACATTGCCTCCATTGTACTGTTTTCCATGCTGAGCAGAATGCTGTGACAAACATTTGTATCAATAAATTCACCAATCAGACAATACTCACTGTGCTTATTTTGCTGCAGTAGACACTACTCATACTAAGAGACCTTTAAAATGTTCTCGTACTAGCATTAAGGCATAAGCTATAAGGTGCTGTTGTCTTGAGACAAGTGTTGCTATGTCTTGAGACTAAGCTTGCTTACTACAATAAGAAGGCTGCTTTGATTCTAATTTCAGTTCTTCACTCACCACTGAACAGTCTTCAGCAAATTACCTAGCCTTTCTATGCCTCGTTTTCCTAATATATGTAGTATCTGCTTCAAATCTGGCAATCAGTATTATGCAATTATCTGTTATAGTTTCATAGTTTTAAATGGTTCAATATATTTGTGTTAAAGTAAAACACCTAGTTATGCTTACTTGGGGTAATATAGAATTTCTGGAAAGCAGCTTATATTGTGGTATATTATTTGTATTTTACTAAATAGAGCTTGTCTGAAGATCAGAGAGCAAAGCAGCCATACTAGTCAGCCGTACAGGCCAGGGAGTGGTGGCACAAGCCTTTAATCCCAGGACTGGGGCATGGCATGGCAGGAGGGTCTCTGTTAGTTCAAGGCCACCCTGGGCTACACAAGATCGAATCTGTCTAAAAGAGAAACAGAGCTCCCACAAAGGTGAGCCCAGCACTTGGGATCACATGCCTTTAATCCCAACTGTGGGGAGGTGGAGATAGGAGACAGGAACTGAGTGGAGTGTGCAGTGTGGGGATTCATGGAGACAGAATTTTGCCCTTTCGGTCTAAAGATTTGGTAGAGGTAAAAGGTCTTTCTAGTGGTTGGCTGTTTGCTTTTCTGATCTTAGGTTGAAACCTAATATCTCTCTCTGGGTTTTTATTACCTGTGCTACAAGCTTAGTGTATAATGAAGATTTTTAGCTATTTCTGTTGATTAATCATCTCTCAATAAAATCTAAAATAAACTTTTAATATGATGAAAATGATAATATTTGAGACACTTGTGTGTTCTAGATTTATGATAGTTGCAAACATCCTAAATCTCTGGTATTAAAGAAATGTTTCAATATACATACAAATGGTTATGATGTAATGGGAACAATATAAAAAGCCAAATATTTAAATGTTTTTATTTAAATGCTTAGTTTACAGTTGCTTTGAGGTTGGTTGAACCACTATCATACTAATAAAGTGGGTTACAACATGTGCCTTAAAAAAGCAGTCAACTAAATGAGGAAATGTGAAAGATTTTGGATATCTTGCATTTTTAAGTAATTTTATTGTTATTGTTCATTTGTATATTTTTATTGTAAAAATCAGTCATTGTTATTGTAAATAAACACAATATTGTGTTTCCGTATATTTGAATGGTAACATTCAAATTTACTTCTGACTTTCTTTTCTTTCATTCCCCTTATTTTTGCTCTTAGTTGTCAGTTTAGTATCCTTTTTTATTTTATCCAAATCTAATTTTTTCTCATGATGCTGAAATTGTGGTTTAGATTAGAATTTTTTTCTCCATTTCTTTAATCTACAGCAATTGGAACAGATCCAGAAGGAACTAAGTGTTTTGGAAGAGGATATTAAAAGAGTGGAAGTAAGAAATCGAGAAATTTTCGCATTTTTCATAGTTTTACCTTCATCTTAATTGACAGTTGAGCTGATGGTGTAGGGGGACAAAATCTGAATAGTTTTTTAAAGATAAATTGTAATCTTAAGTTTATACTGACATTGCTATGATTCTTGATTAAATGGAACAAAATTTGTTCAGTTTTCTATTTGCAATCTAAATAATTTCCTACTAATACTTCATTATTTTCTAAAAATGACTTATGATTTCATTCTTTAATTAATTTTAAAAATAGTTTCACATTTTTACTACTTATTTTTATTGGATACTAATGATAATTTAGTGATTTAAATACATTGTCAATATTGTTGGATTTTATAATAAAATATAGATTACTTCTAGAAATTTGTTGGGATACTCATAGACTATTGTGAGTTGAGGTCTACATTTGGCTACATTTAAATTAGTGTGCACTTTCCTTATTTACACACATGACTTCCTTTTGCTGACTTATAAAACATGTCAAAGGATAATGAGTATTATAGTATTCAATGGGAACTCAGTATCCTTTATGTTTATATTACCTGTTTGGCTATTTTTGAGCTAAGCCAAAAATAATTTTACCTTTTTATGTGCCTATAGTTTATATTTTCAAATTTGCTGTTTTTTCCATGAAACAAAATGTTGCACATAAGAAAAAGGGAAGCTAATCAATAATATTCAGCGATGTAATTTATGTGATCATCTCTCATCAGCTCCTTTCCTTTGGGGTTAATGAGCAAAAATTATAATTTATGTTCTTATTAAAGTCAGTAATTAATTCAAGAAGTTTTACTCTTATTATTTGTAGATTACTTTTAGAGAGTTTTTATCATTTACTTTGAAGATTTGAATGTTGTAACCTAGTCACTGTCCCAACATATTTATGCTAGTATACATTAATAGATCATCACCTGCATGAGTAGTCAGTTCACTGTGTACAGAATGTGCTCTATGTCCTCTCTGGTATACTTCCTTTTGAGTTTTTCTGCATTCAGTGCTTTCATTAGTTAGAAGAGTATTTAATGGGATTTATAGTCCTTTATCACTAGTAATAGCTTCCTTCTTAATTTCATATTAACTTTGCTTTTGTACTTTATGGAAGGGAATCTGACAAGTTTGGTTTTGAAGACAGAAAGGGAATGATGAGAACCTGGGGCTAGAACAGAATATAATGCCATATGCTTTTTTGAAATATACATTTTCTGTTTGGAGTGTATATGATAACTCAAATAATTACAATTTCAGGAAATGAGTGGCTTGTACTCTCCTGTCAGTGAAGATAGCACCGTGCCTCAATTTGAAGCTCCTTCTCCATCACACAGGTACAAAGCTTCACATTAGTAATTGTTTGGGATTTTGTATTATGTGTTCATGGTACTCTAGTTCTTGGGAGCCTTTTTAATGCATTGAGAAATGAAACACAGATAGCCAATGATCCTTTGGATTAAGTTAGTCAGTAGATGTTACAGTATTTTAAATTTTGAGATGGATAAAAAGTTTGGTGAATTTTTTGATGTCTTGTAAATTAATATATCTCACGTCAAAATTTAGAAACATAAATTGGTAATATTAGTGGAAATGAATAAAAAGCCTTGGTTCTGGCACATGTCTCTAAATCCCAATACCCAAGAGGCAAAGGCAGGAAGATCTCTGAGTTTGAAGCCAGGCTGATCTACATAGCAAGTTTCAGACTAGCTAGGGATACAAAATAAAACCTGTCTTAAAATGATAATGATGAAATAAAATTTTAAATCTTTTTTTTTCCAACTCACTGTATTTTGGGGCATTGGTTACTCTGCCCAATTTTTAAATGAGGGCCTTAGAAAGATGTGTTAGTTTAAGTCTTCCTGAGTCTTTTATTATGATTCTCATTATCTATCCTGGGTTGGCTTCAAACTTAGAATCTTTTCACTACAACTGAACTTGCTTCCCAAGTGCCATAGTGCTAGGCTTACAAGGTGTGTCCCTTCGCACTTTGCCTACCTTTTTTTTTGGTGGTGTGGTTGTATTGTGGGTGTATTGGTGGATAGTTGAGGCTGAGTCTTGTTAGGTTGCCTGGACTAGTTTCAGACTCACAGTCCTTTCATCTCAGCATTCAAAGGAGCTGGGATTTGGACACATATTACCACGCCTGTGCTTGCATTTGGATATGGTTTGGAATGTCTTCAGATTCAACCCTGCGTATAGACTTGTTCTGTTATTGGTTTTCCTCCTTGGGGAGCTTGTATTCTCTAAAACATAGCCACTCTTGGTTGATAGTGTGAGTGTAATTTAATATCCTTTAGTCCTGTCTAATAGTTCAAGAACCTGACAGAGTCTATGTATTTTTCTTATCTTTCTGAATCTTGTAAGTATAAGAAGTTAAGGTTAATTAGAATTAATGTTTTAAATATAATGTAGTGTAGGGTTCTTCTACTGATATCTATATACCATACGTAGCCTGAATCTAGTCTTCTGATGGACTCAACATCTCTGATAATACAAAGTTTAATTATTCTTAATCAAGTTCTGGTGGGTGATAGATAGGAACTAGATTTGCTTTGGGAAACAGTGGTTATGGGGAAAGTTTAGAATACTTGTTCACTGATGGAGAACAAGGGCTAGCTGAGCTATGGAAGTTGCTCCTGATCAAGAAGTTCCACATTGTGTTAGGGGATAGAAAGAAGGGAAGAGTCTTAGTGAGTGTTTTCTATTGCTGTGAGGAGACACTATAACCATGGCAACTCTTATAAGGAAAAGCAGTTAATTGGGGCTGCTTTATAGTTTCAGAGGCTCAGCCCATTATGACAGGTAGCATGGCAGTAGGCAGACAGTGCTGGAGAAGTCACTGAGAGCTATAATCTTATCCACAGTCCGTCAGAAAGAGAGAAATACAGAAACACAGATGGAGTGGGCCTGGCATGTGCTTTTTCAAAGCTCAAAACCCACCCCCAGTGACACAGTGTCTCTAATAAGGCCCTCCCTCCCAATCCTCAATCCTATCAAAGAGTTCTACTCTCTGGTAAAAAAACATTCAAATATATGAACTTATAAGGGCCGTTTTTATACAAGTCACCATAGGGTCAACTATGTTCTGTGAAGAAACCCTGTCTCTACCCAGCTTTAAAAATGAGAGTGATGCCAGGATACCATGGGCCAATTAAGAGAAGACCCCACAGTTTGCATATGATCCAGGATATGCTGTTATCCCCCATTAACAAGGTAGAACAGACATAGATGCATTCTCAAAAATACCTACAGAGAAAATTCAATAGCTGCCTATGATTGGGTTGTTTTTGCATTAACAAACAGATGCTAAAGTTGCCTATACTACTTGATTGCTGCAGTCACATAAATAAAACATCTATAAGAGAAGAACACTTCCCCTCTTCTAGGCAGCTTACTACTGTACACTCACACAAAAGGGAAAGAACATACCAGGGACCTGTTGTTTCTTCACAAGATCCCTGTACTTATCTATGAGTTTCTGTGACTACCTACTAAGTACTCAAAGACCAGAAAGCAAACTCTTCCTTCTATTTCATTTCATACTTAGGAAAATTAAGTTTACCACCTGCATTAAACTTGCTGGTTAGCAGTGCTAAAGCACTGTTTTATTCTTAAGGTAAATGAATACAAAAATACAAACCCAAGAAAATGAATGTTCTTTCCCTACTGCCAGGACTTTATAACTGCTATTATGACAAAATCAAATACATTCAAATGATTTTGTTTCTGATCATTTTTACCAAGATACCAGGAGAAGTTACATGACCCTCAAAGTTAGTATCAAAGCAGGACACTTAAATCTATCCACATGTCCACATGTACAGAGATTATAAATCTTGTTCTTTTCTAAATCAAGCATAGTGATCCTAAATGAAATGTTAAAAACCCGAGAGCACTATCCTTAATGAATTCTACCTAATGACATCAGGAGGTATGCCATCCTATTTGGAATTAATGCTGCAAAAACGATTTTGATATTTTAATATATTAAATCTTTTGTTACTCAGTCACAAATTTTTTAGGTGCAAGTATACAGGTATAATATTATTTTTGAAGCTTATCCTAAAAGGGTAAAAAAAAATCCTCATTTCGTAAATGTGGTATAATTTTAAGCTTTTTATGTTAATAAATGAGTATACTAAGATGATCTTAATGTAGTGCATTCTTTAAGCATTCAATTAAGAATATATTTTAGTCAATACCTTGATAACACCAGAAATCTCTTTTACTGATGAAGCTGCATATTATTTTATAGTG
>LOJH01029388.1:5492-17438 GCA_001685095.1 Ellobius talpinus
CAGGCTGGCCTCAAACTCACAGAGATCCGCCTGCCTCTGTCTCCCGAGTGCTGGTATTAAAGGCGTGCGCCAACACTGCCAGCCCCCACTCCTGTTCAATGCTGTACTCAAAGTATCAGCTGGAGCAATAAGACAAGAGAATGAAATTCAAAAGAAGATGTCTCGATACTATACATGAGAGCTCTCACGCGTTCTAACAGACAACTTCTAGAGATGATAATCAAATGAAGCAACGTGGCAGAATCACTTTGCCCAAATCAATAGCTTCTCTATACACCACCAACAAAAACAGAGTCTCATTCATAATAGCCTCAAAGAAAATACAATGTCCAGGAATAAACCTAACCAAGGAAGTGATGATCTCTACAAGAAAACTTTAATTCTCTGAAGAAAGAGACAGGGAAGGCATCAGAAAGTAGAAAGACAGCTTTGGTGACGTTTTTTGGCAACTTCAGGAATAAATGGCAATTCTCATTTTTTAAAAAAGAGGGAAGAGCTGGAAGGAAGGACGATATAATTGTATTATAATCTCAATTTTTGTGAGACAGGGCTTTTCTGTGTATCCCTGGCTGTCCTCGAACTTGTCCTGTAGTCCAGGCTATCCTCAAACTCAGCTATCTCCCTGCTTCTGCCTCCTTAGTGCTGGTATGCGTCACCAAGCCCGGCTTAAATTTTTTCTTTTGATTATCGGAAAGACAAAAAGAATTTCCTGTCTAAGAACTTCTCAGGGATTTCAAGAAGGGGACAGTAGGACATTAAACAAAGAAACATGGGGCCCAGTTCAACTGTGTGGTTTATACTACAGTCAAGCTGTCCTGACTGCCAGCCCTAACCTTTAACGGTAATTTATTCCATTTCCACAGCCTGACAGTGTAAAGGAACCCAGGTTCAAGTATAAGCCCTGAATGCATGTCCACTCTGTGCCGTCCTCCTGCCTCGTAGAGAACTTACTTCTGGTCTTCCCATTCCTGCCATGTCAGCCTTAGTGGCAGAGAGACTCCGTGTCCTCCTGTTCCTGCCATGTCAGCCTTAGTGGCAGAGAGACTCCGTGTCCTGTTCCTGCCATGTCAGCCTTAGTGGCAGAGAGACTCCGTGTCTTCCTCATAGTTTGTGTCTCATATTTATCCTCTGCATATAAAGGCTTTCACTAATATGGTAAATGTTAAGTTCTCAACTTATGTATTTATTCAGTCTTAAATGGATGCATCATTTAGGCTACTATTTAGCTAGAGCGAGTGTGGCAGTGTTTGCTGTTGGTGGCGGTGCAGGGTAGTGGGGGCACATGGGCACTGTCCTGAGAAATGAGCAGCAGAGGAGCCTGCAGATGTCTGGTTTCCTTCATCTTCCCGCTGTGCTCATCAGGACTTGGGAAGGAGAGGAGAGGAAGGGACACAAGGCTGAGATACGACGACTTTGGCGCCTGTTAACAGTTTGTTACTTTGGAAAAGATTTAAACTCTTCCTTTAGTTACAGGGTCTGTGTTATCTGTGCACTGCATGTGTCCTCCTGACCGTCTGTCGATAATCTCATACGCTGGTCTTTTCAGGTAAGCCACAGGGGAAGACACTATGCCCCCTTTTGCTTTCCCACAGCATCGATTTACAGCAGATGTCATACTCTGATAAAATAAACCGGCAAGCGAACAGTGTACAATGAGGTGTTCTGTCATTGATGTAGACTGTAAGACGACTACACTGAATAAATCCATCACTCCACCATGCCTTTTAAGATTACAGTAGCATAATACATGTGGCCTCAATTGCCAATGAGAATACTAAAACAGATCACTTGTTGTAGCTATAATTTCTGTTCAACCAATTAATGGATAAGACTACAGTCCTGTTATGATATAACATGCTATCCTAAAAGGGTTCATGGTTTCATAATTCTCAGTGTACCATCACTGCCAAAGAACCTCATCAATCAAGAAGATGGACACAATTCTGGATTCAGAGTCGGGTTCATTCATTAGTCTTTAAAATTTCAGGCAGCAGCAGATCAGGATATCTCCACTGATTTGACCCAAACTCCTTTGATTAATTGTTTTAGCTAGACAGGAATCGTTTCATTGTACGCACCACTCCCCAAACCCCATGGATGTAAAGTTAGCACTCAGCTTTTTCTTTATTTCTGCTTGGCCACCAAGTTTTGATCTGGGCAGACCCTGTACCATAGGTTCTGCACCCTTTTGCATGCATAAGATACATCTGGGACCTCAGGACTCTCTGCCTCTCGGGGGCACAGCTTAACGGCATAGTAAATGCACTTCAGCCAGAGGGGAACTGAGCAGCAGCTGAGACAGTCTAATAATTCACACTGGGGAAAGCCCTTGGAATTCAGAGGCACACTGCCCAGCTGGAGAGGCGAATCTAATCTCTGCTAATGATCTCTCTCCCTCTCCTTCCTATCAGGGCCATGCTTTTTATACATGTGAACTTAATTACATATGCACACTCAGAGGCTAGTGAAGCCAAAAACACAGCACCGGGATTAAATTACACAGTAAGACTTCCAGACATCATCTGGCCCTACATCCTGTCAAATAAATACAGCCTGTATTTCATAATGTGCAGCTTTATGATCTTCAGAGTTCAAAAGCATCTACAACTAAATACTAATATTTAAATGTGATAATATCAGGATTTTATTGTAAGACAGAATAAAATAAGCTTGGCTTCTGAAAGAGATTTGAATTAAAAATAAACATTAGGGGAAGGCACACAGACTTAACCTTAAATAGAATTTGAAACTGCTAACAAAAACATGCATGGTGTAATAAAGAAGTTAAGAAAAATATAAACAAAATATTTAAAGAGTGAAGTAAAAATAAGGAGGCAAAACATAAATAAATAAAACAAACCAGTGTGCTAGCAACATGAACAAAGGACTCACAGATTTGGACCGGGCTTTCTATCCATCAAAGTAAAGACACAATTGTTCAAGTAAGACGAAAACATCCAAATCATCCAAGAACAATTTCTGCTTCTTCTGAGAGACCCCCTTTCACAGATGTACCCCAAATGAGAAAGATGGCAGAGCGACAATACCCTCAAACACAGTGCACGTTTCCCAGTTACCTCTCCTGACCAGGTGGCATCCGCAGTTCCCACAAAGCAGCACACAGTAAGAGATCTGGAGTCAGCAGCTCTTTGAAGGACTGAGTTAATCCATTAGGGACGAGCCACGGCCCGTTAGAAAATCTCCTCTGACTGTTATTTTTCATATGTGAGCTCTCAACAACACCGAGCAGCTAAAAATAATAGGTTATGTTCTCTGGCAAGAACCTCAGTAGGAGATAGGCCCATAAGCTTTAACAATTAGCCCAAAGGCAGGGCCTGTAGCTCAGCAGTAGCAGAGCATGCCCCAAGGACCTCAGCATTGAAAGCACCCATCTAAGAAGAGCTGACCCCCCCGATGAAAATTCAGGAATCTGACCAGAATTTGTGCCTTAATATTTGATTTCCACACTTAAAATTCCCCAAAGAGCCTGACTTTATTTCTATAATGCATAATGTTCTTCACATTCTGATGAAACTTCATTTAAAACAATATTTTGATAAATGGGAACATTTGTAGAATGTCATTTGCAAACAGTACAGATTATTGTTAAGACAGAGGCAATTTAATAGCTAACATCCTTGCTGAAGTAAGTCGGGAGTGATGAGGTGGGAAGTCACCATCTGGGGCTATAAATTACAACCTTGCTACGTGGTAATGGACAGAGGGCTGATCCATAAGGCTCCCCTAGGAGAGTTCATCTATCAGGGCAGCCATCCGGAGAAGGCAAGGAGGCAAGGGCAGCTCTGAGTACAGAAAGGGCCTCTGCTACAGCGGCAAAATACAGCCCTGTCTGGCTTTCTGAAGTGACACCAGGACACACACCCCTCCTATGCAAAGTCCTAGATTTATTAAATTATAAAGAGAAGTCCTGTGAACAACTCGAGTGGGGTCAGGATTCAGAGAGCACTAGGCAAATAAACCCAAGAGAAGAAACGGCAGCTTTCAGGATATTTTGCCGATTTCTAGTCACCTTGCAAGTATTTCTTGACAAGAAGATGGTGACATTATTTACAGTAATGAGAAGCAGCAAGTGTTAACTTCACAAGAAGCCAAAGCATTTTGCGTGAAGACACTTATGTAACCACGCACAGACCCTAACGCACTGCCGAAGTGGTTGATTATGCTCTTCTGTCTCTCACTGCAAGCTAAGAGCTGAGCTGCCTCAGATAACTTCTCAAAATATGATACTTTTAAAGATGGATGGGTAAGGAAAAAGATGGAAGAAAACAGGAGAAAATAAAGAAAACTTCTGAGAATTAAATCTTTCAAGATAACCAGAAAATTATAGGTTGCAAGAAAAACAGCCTTAATGAGAACTGAGTTCACTCTTGGAAGAAACAAAATACAATCAAGAGTGCTTAGACAACCATTTCTTGCTTGTTTTGGTCATCTTGGCATGCTGTTTGAATACTTACAACTTAGACCTGTCTTCTCTCCCAAAAGATTCAAGGTCTCCATGTTAGTTCTCACTGATGCCCCCTGAGAAAGACACCCCTCAGATTTGCCACCCAAGTCACAAGACTAGAGCAAAGCCACCCCTTTTTGATGAGGAAAGAGGTCACTTACAACATATTTCTTACTTACTCATTTACCAACTTAACAAATACTTTGTTAATCATCGATGGTGTTGGCTTGCTATGAAAAAAAACAGTGTATCCCTGCCCTGGCAACTAGAGAAGAGCATACAAATAAGTAATGACTAGGTGGTGTGAGACCCTCTCTCCAGGACAGGTGCACGTTTTTTGAAGTACAAAGGGAAGATTATTGTTCCATATGAACAGAGAGGAAGAGAGAGCACCACTCGGGAGAGGCACATATGGACGCACAGACACATAACATGGACACACAGACACACAAAGAATCACAAGGCTATGTGGCAGAAGGGAGAAACAGCAGGGTGTGGGAGGTGGCTGACAGGATGTCTGCCCTTCTGACAGGTAAGAAGGTTAGATCTGAAAGATGATTCTGTTTAAGAGCAGTAGATACGAGGGAGGTAGAGCATGGGAACCAAGCTAGCTAGAGAGACTGCAAAGCATATAAGATGTTTAGAGTATGGAACTGACGGTGCCCTGGCTGGAGTCAGGGGTAGAGGACCATTGTCAGTGCAGAGGAGCCATGGCAGGTACCCGTTCCTGGGTGGTCAGAAAGTAGGGAACACTCAAGCCGGGAAGGGTTTTCTTAGACTGGCACACGTATAGACCATCTTTTCATCTCTCCCTCAGTCTACCAACACCCTTTATTCAAAGCCCCACCTTCTATAAGCAACTCTTTGAACTCAACATATGACAGCTAAGGGACGCAGGAGGAAGCAGGGATGACTAACTTTTCTGACTAGGAGAGACAAGATCTGTATTCTTGTTAGCATGTGGCTGTCCGTCAGTATCTGTAGGGATTGGCTGGAGGACCCCCTAGAAAGCTCCTAACACAAAGTGAAGACGTATTGGCCTAGAAGGTATGCAATCCTCTCTATTTTAAACACTCTCTGGACTGCTTATAGTGCCTAATATAACGTGAGTGCCATGTAAGCCATTGTCATGGGTCATTGTGTGGAGATCAATGAAAGAAGTCTGGCCATGCTCAGTCCAGATACAGTCATCACATTTTCACGAATGGCGAGACTCACGTGGAACGCTGACTACATGCATTTATTCTTTCACTGCATTTTAAAGGGGGTGTGGGGCCTGCTACATTGCCTAGGCTATCCTTAAACTATTAAGCTCGTGTTTAGCATCTTGAGTGCTGGGTACACAGGAGCACGTGGCCACATCTGTCTCCCATTGCTTTATTTATATGTTCAGTGTTCTAAAGAGAAAGAAGACCTGACCGCCTGAGTGCAAATGACTATCAACCAGTACGACTGTCTACTGTGTGTTCTGCTGTTCAGCCGTAAATTTCATAAATATCAGTCTGTTTGCACTGACCCTGAGACAAGAGGCCCCAGGAAAAAAAATGACTGTGATGCCTATAGTCTGCAAAGGGTGGAAAGGATGACAAGAAAAAGTCAGAGTCCAACGAGCCTTTTCTGAGTGTTTGCTAAGTGTCGTCACGCGCGTGGAAAGCTGACCACGTGTTGATTTGTATATTCCTGACATGTTACCAATTTAAAAAGCACCAAGCGAGAAACAGTATCTGTTCTTCAGAACTCAAGCCGAGCCAGGTAGGAAAGATGGCTGGATCTACTGAGGACACAAGGCAAACACGGCAAACACGTTACTCTGGAATGAAGGCAGATTAAGCGCAGCCATGATAGAGCTGCAGAGAGCAGCGAGGTATAACAGGAGCAGGGAGCTTAATCTCCCTGCCTCCAGGGAATAACGGGCTGACCATCTGTCTTTGGAGGGAAGTGCTGTCTGGTCTGGAGCTTGGGTGGGAGGGTGCCTTTCTTGCTGATGGTTTGAGAAACTTTAAATGGCTAAGTCATAGGTTTGCCCATTTGAAGATGCTGAGTCTCTGTTAGGCATTTTGGTAATTCCTAGAAACAACACTGCTTGCCAGTTCTTGGTATCAGTTCTTGGTGTCTTGCGCTTCTTTGTCTAACAACCAAACCAGGACAAATGCCTCAAAGCCCTCTGACAGTTTGGTCTATCAGCATCTCTTATCACAGTCAATTAGTGCTCTGCCCTTTCCATTAACCTCTGCCCCACCCTTACAGGGCAAAGGGTGGCCCTGAGGTTTCCAGTGATTAATTTCACAAGACAAAGGATTGCAAATTCCCTTCAGGTACGAAGTCCTTCCAGGAGGTTCGGAGGCCAGACAACCTTTCCAAGTCTCTCTGGCATATGGCAAAGCTCTACTCCAGCTTCTGCCACATTGCCGTTTGCAGGCCTGGGACCAGTGCCATGCCACAGCCCTCAGGGCAGGCCAAGAACTGGGCTTCCCCACCCCCAGTCACATGACTCCTTAGATATTTTTACAGATCAGGCCAGTTTGATGCCTTTCCCTCCCCCAAGGCAAGGTTTCTCTGTGTAACAGTCCTGCCTGTCCTAGAACTAGCTCTACAGAGCAGGCTGGCCTCAAACTCACAGAGATCCACCTGCTCTGCCTCCTGAGTGCAGGGATTAAAGATGTTCACCACTATGCCTGGCTTGATGACTTCTTTCTCCCTCATCTTTCTAACCAGGAAAGGAGAAAGAGGACAAGAGAGAGCACACACTGTTGGAAGAAGTTTCCTAGGAAACTCTTAAGTGCCTTTGAACATAATTAAGGTTTACATTTTTCTCTGTCAAAATCCAGATAAATTCATCTATAGTTAGCATACACTTGCTATGCTAAGGCTTTTAAAGTCTGTGTGATATCGTTTAATACCCCTTGACGTTTATGACCTCAGCTACTGCAGATTAATGACTGGAAAGCAGTGCCAACAGCAGGCAGCCAGCTGGGGCACAAGGGATTTGGCCCTGCCCAACTTAGAACCACTCTCTGCCTCAGTTTCCTCATCTGCAAACCAAAGGAACTGACCTATAATGATCTCTAAGGTCTTTTTAGACTGAAAACATGTCATGCGATTGACTGCCTCACTGGGGACCACATCTATCAGAGAAAGAGCACAAAACATTCTTAACATGGTGAACAGCACTGAATCAAACTGTCCCTACTACATCTTCAAGCATAAAATGCTCAAAACGGACTGGGCAGCTCTAGAGAATATGAAACAAATCACTAATGAAAACAATTTAACAGCGAGGCCGGGAGGGACCACCTCTACCTACTGCCACAGCAAGCATTCCACATCATGCTGGCAGAACTCTGCCGGTAAGACAGCGATCCAATGGGGCTGCTTGTCTCAAGGTGCAGTGATCCAATGGGGCCGCTTGTCTCAAGGCACAGTGATCCAATGGGGCTGCTTGTCTCAGGCCTGCTGCCAGGAGTGTACATAACTGCAAACCTGTCACCTAGCAGTGAAAAGGCCCCCACACCGTCTTTTCTCAGCCACTCCAAACTGGACACACGGGGCTTCACTACATAACCTTCTGACCACCAGTCGGCACATTCAAGAAAGAAAAGGGTGACAGCCAGATCTTACCTGTCTGGGGCAACTGATGTTCCTTACCTGGGTGTGCCTTTAGAGACATTTCTCAAAAGAGCTACAAATAAAAATGACTTTATTTTACAACTGTATACGATTGTGTTTCCAAAGTCATTCATATATTTTAATTCCATTTGAGCTCCAGAATAACCGTGTGAGGTAGGCAGAGCTGGTATTGAGGCTTCTTTGAAGAACATGGAGATTGAGTGAGGTTTGGTAATGCACTCTTTCCTTAAATCCTATGTCACCATTTACAGTTGCAATTAGGTGTATTTATTCATTTAGCATGTACGGGCTGGGCATGTCATACTTAGAGGTCAAAGGACAACCTGCAGGAATCAGTTCTCCCCTTCCACTAAGTGGGTCTCGGGTTCTGATCTCGGGTTGTCCGCCTTGGTAGAAAGCACCTTCACCCCCTGAGCCATCTAGCTGGCCCTATGATCTTGTCCTACAAGTCTGGAAGACTGAATTTGTTTATAATTCCAATGCATTTGTTATGTCTTCTATAAATGGAGGAAGAATAAAATGCTGATATGGAATTTTAGAAAATATATTTTGAAAAAGAAACCAAGAGCATATTGCATTATAATATTTCAAAAGCTGAATTAGAAACAGGGAAAGACTAGACTACCAGAAAGAGAAAAGTCAAATACTATAAAGAATTTGAAATAGCCTAAATATATCAAGGAACAAGAAGCTGGGACTCCATTTACGTGGCTGTGGGAAATTACTGTCCATGATGGAGAAGACGTTTTAGTACCACTGTTTTGGGGTCACACTGCTATGAGTAAAGCCTCGCCCATACCCCCAAACTCCTTGGTTCCCTGGGATGGACTGTGGCAAAATGACCTCTGGTTTGTCTTTGGACAAACCTTATGAGGATGGGCAAACATACTTATTTCCCATGGAGAAAATTCTCATAGCAGATGGCAAATTTATTTGTTAAAGTTATAATGACTCATATTATTAACAAAAAAGTACATAAAAGAATATGTTAAAAGGATGAAAATCAAAAGTATTTTAATAAATAAGGATTTGCATATGAGGGTTAAGATGGTTGAATGCTTCCAGAATGACAAAGAAAGTTAGGAAGGCTGTATAAGTTATAAAAGCCTAAGTTCTTAAAACGTCTAAGGTCAAAGTTGAATCAAACTTCTACTTAAATCACTGGAGTTTTTGATCTATTATTGGTAACAGTTACAAGTACTGGCTTAAGAAAAAAATGTACACCTAATCAAATATTATTTAAAAGTATTTTGTTTTGTCAAGCTTTGTCTAATTATTACAAGGTAGCTAAAAGAAACAGGCTGGTGAAACTGACCCTCTAAGTGTCTTGGAACCATATCTGGAGGTCTATACTGATGGAGTCAAGAGGGACCAAACAGACAGTCTTTTGCCTCTTGTCCTCTGTGGTGGTCTGAATGACAATGGCCACCATAGGCTCGTCTATTTGAATGCTTAGTCATCAGGGAGTGACACTACCTGAGAAGGAGCTACTTGCTGGAAGTGTGTCGCTGGGGGTGGGCTTCGAGGTTTTAAGGGCCCAAGCCAGGCCCAGTGTCCCTCTCTCTGCCTGCTACCTTCAGATTCAGATGTAGAACTCTCAACTCCTCCAGTACCATGTCTGCTTGTGAACCACGTTCCCCATCATGAGGATAATGGACTAAATCTCTGAGCCTATAAACAAGCCCCAATTAAATGTTTTCTTTTATAAGCATTGCCGTGGTCATGGTGCCTCTTCACAGCAACAGAACATTGAATAAGACACCCTCTAAAGTCAAGAAGGCCCCAGGAACTGCGGGACATCTCTTGAAATGTCCAGTGGGATGCATCTGTTCTCTTGTTCAGCGAGGCCATGGAGAACCCCCCAGTGGCCTCTAACCAGCATCTAGTCTACACAAACTTCTTCAGTGCTTCCAAGCAAAACCATAGTTAAGCGAGGCCTCTGACTTATCCTTACACAGAGGGAACAACTGGCAAAAAGAAGACCAGAGGAGCCAGAGGTGTACCCCCAGCCCAAGTGATTCCTGAGAAAGAGACCCTCAACTGGCTTTGCCAATAAAACAGGAAAACTATTAATTTTGGCCAAATGCATGGTCTTAAACACCTAGCAAGAAAATATAGCCAAAGATTACTGCTATGTTTCTTTAACAGTTTAAGGGATCACATTCCCTAGACAACAAACTTAAACCCAAATGAAACCACTGTATCTCTCTAATGATTTTCTTCTTAACAAAGATGATGCCTAGATAGAAGACTTCAGACCATGGCTCAACCCAGCACTCCAGTGTCTGCCCATGGACCAAAGGGATAGACTATTGTTTTAACCGAAAAATCAAATGATGGCTAAACTTCTTCTCTGTCCCTCTCTAGAAACCATCTGTGTGGGACCTCACACTGTTATTCTAGACACTCCGATAGCTATCAAAGTACCCACAAGAAATTCTTGGGTTTATCACTCTCAAGTCAAGTTTTCGAGGCTAAAAGAAAAACAAGGAGGATGAACAGATGAATGCTCTTGTAAAATTATCAGGAAATCCTAGTGGACATTGCTATGGAAGCCACCTCTCTCTGGCTTCTCCCTGCTCCCAGTTCTAACTCTTGCCTTCACCTCCCCCTCAGCCTTTTCTCTCAGCACCAGTCAGGGATTTCCTTTTCCCCTCATATCCAAAGGTTATATAAATAAAACCACCGATGGACTTTGGTTTTTTTTTGATAAGTCCATTGGAGGGGTACCACGACTACTACACCTGACACCCCATTCATTTGGCAGAAACCAAATTAGTCATCACCCTAGTTCCAGAAAAGCAGTCAGAGATACGGCTTCAGAAGGGTGACTGATGGGAACAGGAAGCGAAACTGGCTAGGAGGTTGAAAGTGAAAAGATCCTGAAGGAAAGTAACCAGTTTCCTTCTTGGCTGAAAGTCAGAAATGTTTTCAGGCCTCTTGGCAGCCTCGTCTTTGCCAGAGGCCAGATATACCAAAACTGTTCTGGGGCTCTGATCCTGAACCTGGATCCTAAATATTTTTAGAGTTACCTCTGCAGAGGGGAAATGGCAGAATAGAAAACACTGATTGTGGTCAAGAGCCTAGAATTTCTGGGCTGGGTGGAGAACTAATATTCTAGTTGGGCTGCATCAATCCTGTGGCCCAGGGACCACCCCTAGAGAGGCTGTGTACCCGTTGCCATAAAGAAACAGGTGGAACAATTAGCTCCTTACTAAGATACTATTCCCAGAATCCCAGCCCTTACTGCAGAACCTCTCCTGGCCATGGTGACATAGCTTCCCCGTCCTTACTGCAGAATCTCTCCTGGCCATGGCCACACAGCTTCACTTTCTAAATCCGCCCCACTGTGGCCTCTTGTTCTATCTCCCCCATCTTGACCAAGTGCCCCTCAACCTCCTTGAATAGTTACATCTGCCTTTTTCTTCCTGTGTCAACATCACCACAACAAATCTACTGCAAAATATGCTCTTGTCAAGAAAAAGTTGTGAGGAATTTTGAAATGGTCAAAAAAGATTACTGGGCAATTTGCCTAGGAAGCCATTCTTTTTCTTATTTCATGTGAGCCTTTCCTTGTCTCTAAGACATTCATAACTCTGTAAATTATGACAAAGAGATAGTAATATAACTGGTAGTGTTTTAAAAGCAGAGGGTCTTACACCTTGGGTAGTAACAGAGAATGGGTTGCAATGCAGGGTTTAAGCCAACATTCTAAAGTGCTTATACACGTGTTTGAATTTTTCTCATAACATCTTATAATTTTCAGGCTGGGGCATGGCTCAGTCAGTGAAGGGCTTCCTTTGAAAACATGAGGATATGAGTTCAAGCCCAGAACCCGTGTAAAAAACGCCAGG
>LOJH01029389.1:3932-17438 GCA_001685095.1 Ellobius talpinus
GCAGAATCAAAACCCAGTTCCATTGTCCTTGGCTTCTCAGTCAGCCCTCCCTGTCAGCCACGGTCAGAGAGTCCGGATTGATCACATGCTCCACCAGTCCCAGTCCAGCTGGGGAGAGACTCTTGAGAAGTTTTATTTTTGTGACGAGTGACTGTTCCCCCAGTACCTCGGGAAGACGTCTCTGTAAAGCTTTCTATCGCTTTCCTGATTTCACTGAGGGCTGACTTGTCCTTTGGATTCGGTTCCTCTGCAGTTGGCCCAGCTGTGTGGTAGCAGACTTATCCCATGAGCTTTCAATCCCATCTCACTCTCTCATGTGCAGTCATGTCAGGACGGGGAGGTCAACCTTGTCAGCAATGCCAAAGAGGACTCTGGAGTAGGCGAATGGATGGCTTCTCCCTCATCTATGGCTGTGTTGGTGAAGGCCAGTCTCAGATTGGCATTCTGACGGTCTTCACTGTGAAAGTCCTAAGCTAGGAATTCTTGGTGCAAACTCTCTTGCCCCTCCTTAACTGCCCAAAGACGACAGATACCCTTGCACTCACAGTGAGAGAATGGCACGGCTCCAAAGGCAGATTTGTGTTTTTCTACAAGCTTGCTGTAAGCACGGTCTTGTGACCTGACCCCACTGGTGTAACAGTCTGGGCAGCTAAGGGGACGGAAATGTGCTGCCTTAGCTGAACCACTGACCTTGTCCCAGGAGAGAAATCACAGTCTCTCCAGTCCTGGCTGGTGAGAGGAGACTGAGGCCAAAGGTAGACAGCCTGCCTTTTAACTTGTCTGAACATCTGAGGACTCAAGGACTGATTTTGCCTACAATGTTAGTTCACGGGTAGTGGGAAGCTGATTGCTTACATGCCAACGTTCAGGAAGGACTTCTCTTGAGCTAATGGATAGAACAAGACGCTGTAGTTTGAATAAAAGCAGAAACAAATGCTCTTTTTCTTAAATTTTTTTTGGGTATGTGTTTATATGTTTGTGTATGCATGTCTGGGTGTGAGTGAGGACACATATGTGCCACAGCACGTGTGTGGAGGTCCTACGACAACCATGAGTTGCTCCTCACTTTGCACTTTGTATGAATTAGAGTCTCTGTTGTATGCCACTGTGGACACCAGGCTAGCTGGCTGGCGAGCCATGCACATCCACTGCCATTACATCTGGCTTTATGTGGGCTTTAAGGGTTCAAGCTCAGGTCCTCATGCTAGTGCCACAAGTATTTTACTCACTTAGGACCTTTTCCCGGCTCCCAGAAGCAAAACAGTTTTTAAAAGTGCGTATTTATTTTAGTGTATTTGTGTATGTGTGCCTAAATGTACGTCTGTGTACTACATGCATCAGGAGCCTTCAGAAGTCATCAGATCCCCTGGGACCGAAGGGAGAGATGGTAAATGGTAGTGAGCTGTCAAGCGGCGCTGGGAACTGAACCTAGGTCCTCTGTAAGAGCAGTAGGCGCTCTAACCACTTCACCATCTCCCGGCCCCCACTTTTATCTCTTGCACTTGAGCTCTTTTCTATGAAAATATGAAGGAATTATACCTCTAAATATGTACATTAACTAAAATACAAGCTAGTGCTTAAGCAGCCCTGTAATTTGGGGGCATCTTTTCAGAGCTCCGTCCTTTGACGTTTGCAACTTCATTCGCCCTGAAACAGCTGCCCTCATTTGGATAGGTAAGCTTTGGGATTGTGGGTCTTCAAAAAGTTGTCTAGCAGGCATGGGGGTGCACACTTGCAATCCTAGTACTTGGGAGGCAGAATTGAACTTGGTGCTAGGCTGAGCTACTTTAGTGAGGTCTTCTTTCAAATGTGAAACAAACAAGCAAACAACCCAAAAGGCTCATCTGCCTTACTCAGAATATAATATTTTATATTATATAATATATAATAAATATAATATTTTATATTTAGAATATAATTCTTTGGTATCAGGTGAGGCTCTGGGTTGCAAGCAACAGTTTGAAAAGTCAAGCGGTTCATAAACAAAGGAGCATAAAGTGTCTTACAAACAACAGGAATTCATTTCTCCCTGTTTTGGAGGCTGAGAAATACAAGAGCAAGACTAGCCAAGACTAGGGCATGTTAGTCATCTGGCAAGGACTCATTTCATGGCTCACAGACCACCTACCTTTGTTCTATCCTTATACACTATGAGGGGTGAGGGGTCTCTCTTAGACCTTTTTTATAAGGGTGCCAGTCCTGTTCATAAAGGCTTCTCCCCCACTCCCCTACTCCCCCATAATCTGGTACATCCCCACATGCTACACTTTTTTGTTGTTTTTCTGAGACAGAGTTTCTCTGTGTAGCTTTAGAGCCTGTCCCAGAACTCGCTCTGTAGACCAGGCTGACCTCGAACTCACAGAGATTTGCCTGTCTCTGCCTCCTGAGTGCTAGGATTAAAGGCGTGCGCCACTACTGTCCAGCCTCATGTTCCAGTTTCTAATACCAACACTTTGGGGGTGGGGTAGGATTTCAGTGTAGGTTTTGGGTGATATAAATACTCATGTTAAGTCATAATAAAATTTTATTCAGTGGTTCATGTGACTGAAAAGATGATTCGTCCTTTTTTAGCAAGGCGTGGCTGTCTTGAAGGTCCATCTTTTTCTACCTCTCAGCTCTGCCTTCCTTCAGGTTGGCCATAATTCTGTCCAGGTCAGCACTCTGACTGTCAGCACAGAGCTACAAAGTTATGAGTTATTGCAAGGGTTTAAATATCTAACATCTTCTGAGTCCATATGCAATCTATAGTTATTTTGTATATTTGCATGTATGCATATATACATATTTGTTTGCAAAATTCTGTACACATTTGTGCATGTGTGCATGATGGTCAGAGGTTGATACTGGCTGTCTTCCTCAGTCGGACTCCACCTTAGCTTTAAGATAGGGCCTGTCACTGGATCTGGAGCTCACCAATTAGGCTTGGTTGATTGGCCAGGAAGCCACAGCAATCCTCGTATCTCCAACTTCCTGGTGTTGAGATTACAAGCAAGTGTTGCTGTACGTGGCTTTCTACGTGTGATCCAGACTCAGGTCCTCAGGCTTGAACAGAATGAGCCATTTCCTCCATCCACAATGAAGTTATTGTATGGTTATTTAAGGAGCTAATAAAAGACATGTTCTTCCCAGGTTCTAAACTGTGTGGTGGAATCAGACCTGGTTCTATCACTGCTTAACTTACATGTGAATCAGAATGTTTATAATACTTGATCATAGAGTGTCTGAGATTGAAGATGTTCTGGTGTACATAAAACCTCTAATAGCTTGTCTGCCATGTAGAACCACTCAATAAATGACAGATATTTATTTAATAGCAGTTTGAGGGATCTACCAGCCATAGCAATGTACACCTGTAATCTCAGGTTTGAACGAAAAGGTAAATTAAGGCATAGGAAATGGCAAGAAAAGGGAATGGATGGGGCCTAAAGGGAAAACTTGGGAATGTGTGTGTGTAGAATGTGCCTCTTAACACCTGTGTCAGAGCCGTGATTAAAAATAGAAGAACCAAGACACCGTTTGTAGACTGTCAAACCAAGCAGGGGTTCTGTATGTGGGAGACAAGGCTTGCTGCTTCACACATGCCTCATTCTGAAAGTAGTCTTATAGAAATGCATTATTTTCATTAGTATTTGCCTTACTGGCTCACGTTGCCTCTAAAGTCAGAGATGGACTTATTGGTGCCCTCAGGAAATATTTCTTCTATGAGGTAAATTTTATAATTCAGAGCTAATTTAATAGGCAAGGCAGGGGCTTAAGATGAGTGATTATGATTAATATTAAAAAGGAAAACTAAACTAGTGTGATTATTTTTCCTCTGATTAAAACTAGCTTTTGAGAAGAACAGTAATAAAACTTTAAAATCAACTTTTTACTTTTTACATATGGAATGTATTAACTCAACCAATTACATGGGTCCCAGGCATGCTGCTAAGTGCTGGGTTTATAAAGATGGATAGTCACTGCTCTGTCGGAACCTGAGTTTGGTCACTGTAATACAGTGAGATCTGGGTGTGAAGTTTGTTCAGGTTCAGTGGGCCGTCGTGGGCAGTGGGTGTGGGTGGGTGGGCTGTAGCTGTGGAGCTTTTAAAGTGGTGATAAAATTTGCTTGTGGAATTGAAGGAAGAGTATGAATTTGCAAGAATCTGAAAGGTATAGGTGTGTGTGTTTCAGAAAGAAATGCATCTGCAAAGTCCTGGGGGCCATGGATGTCAGCATAATATTTCCTGGTGAATGAAAAAGATGAAACACTTAAGGGCATCACCTAAGTGTTCGCTGGAACTGCTCCAAGAGGTGTTCAATTGCTTATGCTCACTGGAGTTAACATTTCAAGATCTCGCCTAAGGTGTCTAGTTTTGAAAGTATGGTGCCTGCATGGTTACCCTTCCCAACACTCCTTGAGGACTTCACAGATGAGGAACTTGACTGCTCAGAGGTTTAATTAACTTCTCAAACTCTATAGGGAAAATGCTAAATTGAGATTTGGATTGGCATCTGCCTTATCCTCAAACCCACGTTACACCATACTTACCATTTTCTCTTTCTCTGGTGACTCAGGACTTCAGTTCACCTCATGATGGCAATTCTGGGTATGAGGTATCTGGAAACCACAGGTGCAGGACTCTGAGAACACAGTTAGGCCACAGGCAGTGCCTGGACTCATGGTTCTTCTTAGGGATTCATGACAGTCCTGAGCCCAGGCTCCATGGCTGAGAGTCTGCCTTCTTAAGGAGCATATAGGGTACCTCTGATCTAAATGTATTCTGTTTATATTTGAATTAAATTACCATGTGTGGAATTCTTATGTGGCTATGGGGACTTCCCTTCCACCTCTGGGGGGCAGCCAAGAGGAATATCAATAGCTGATATGTCGGGGAGTCTCCTGGACAACCCATGTCAACAACTCAAATGAAGGCTTCTGGTGCCTGGTGTCTTGTTTTCTTTGTGTGTTTGGTTTTAGGTAGTCTTTGGCTCTTGGAGAGAGCATTGTCAGCCTAGGTGAGAAATTTTCTAGTTTTTCTTTTTTTTAATGTGGGTGCTGGGTTCTGAACTCAGGCTTGTACAGCACGCGTTTTAACAATGGCGCTGTCCCCTCCGCTGTCTCCTTCCTTTTTGTGTTGTTTCAGAGAACTCTGTGAACCTCATCCACAGTCTCTGCTTTCCTAGCTCCTCTCTGCCCTTCCCAGCATCGTGGAGGGTCCTGATGGACAGAGCAAAGACACACACTGGGGAATCTTCCTCTAGCTGGCCCCCAGCCTTTCTTGAGGCCTCTGGGGAAACTTCCTCCCTGGGTATCGCCAGATCTATGCTTCCTTTCTAATGCTATCCTATTGGCTTCTCTTGCCACCTTACTTCTCTAAAAACAGAAATTCCCATTTAGCTTGCTTTGGTTCCGTTCTCCTTGTTTCTATCATCTTAATAACTGGGGTAACTGCTTTCGGCTCATGACAGCCCAGCTGGGCAGTTACTTCTTGCCCCCAGTGAGAGAAACTAACTTTCTCAGCATGCTGGATTTTTTTTTCTTTGCCACCCCATCTCCAAAGGCAGACCACCTGAGCTCCATCCCCAGGACCCACAAGGTAGAGAACTAATTCCTGTAGATTGTCCTTCGACTCTCACATGTATACTGTGGCATATACATGTCCATATATGTGTGTGCACATGTGTACGCACACACCCACACTGTCCCCTCAACATAGATGCAATACATTTTTTTAAGGACATGCTAGTAATGGATTTCCTCCTGGATTTCTGCCTTGGTCTGGATACCTAGATTTTAGAGTCAGAATTCTGGGTTCAGATCCTACATATTGCCTGTGAAATTGGACAATTTTTAAAACCCTTCTAAGCCCTCATTTCTCATCTATAAAATTAAGAACATACGATACTCCTGAAATATAAATAAGTGAATTCTTGAAATGAGAGCTGATGCAGGGATTGCCTGTAGACAGTTATTTTCCTTCCTCTATTTTCCAGGTTCCGTTTCTAGCCACCTTGCGAGGCTCAGTGAGTCTACTGCAGCCAGAAGGAAACTGTGCCTTAAACTGTCATAACCCCCATGTCCCAGATTCTTGCTTAATTATTTTCTTTAACGTTTAACATTGAGTTGTTGTTGCTCTAGGTGCCCATGGCTTTATCCGTGGTCTCCAGTCTACAGAAAGGTCCTAGGATACAGAAAGTGTAGACTTTAGCTTTTGTTTTCAGTTGTCTGGTTTAAGGGTGCACTGAGATAAATGGGCAGCACCTACACTGCAAATGACAACAAATGACTGGAGCGAGGGGTAGCCTGGCTTTGACTCTGTTTTCCTGCTGATTCTCAACCCTGGATATTTAGTGGGATCACTTAGGTTAAAAACAAACACTGCTACCCAAGCTATCTTCAAGGGAAGTTAAATCCAGATCTTGGTGGATGGTGCCCAAGCACAGGACTCAGAAAAACTCACTGGGTGGTGTTATTGTACATCAAGGCCCTGTCCAGTTGGGAAAGGGGATTTAGTTTGAATTACCTGCTCAGACTGCTTTTCTGGGAGGGCTGGCTGTGATACTTAGTAGGATTTAACTTTTGAAGAGCACAGGGATGCTTTAAGGTTCAAACCATGCTATGAAAGAGACAGTTATTTGCCAGAATGCCTGCCACCCACTCGAGCCAGGCTACTCTCTGGCGGTCACGAGCTCCAGGTCACTGGTGCCAACGCAGAGTTCCCCAGGGCCCTAAAGTATTTATAACACTTAGAGTGTTTCTGCAAGGTGAGCTTTGCTGCTAGATGCCAGAGCTGGCTGCTGTAAGGGGCAGCCTGAGTTAGCTGCTGCAGGCTGCTGGGGAAATACTTTCAGGCTGAAAGAAAGAAAGAATCATGTCCTTCCCAGGGAATCAAACATAACAGCCCTGGGGAGGAGACTTACTGGGGAGACCACCTTCTTATTGTTTGTGGTCTTTGTCAGATTAATTAATGCTACTCAAAAACAGATTACAGAGATACAATCCACAAACCATGAACACCGTCTGTCATAACTAATTGAGTCTTAGCAAATCTCCAGAGCTGTGTAATGTTAAAGCATCGCCACAGTTGTGTTTAGAACATTTCTGTCACCTGTCTAAGATCTCTGTGCCTGGCGGCAGTCGATACCTGTTTGAGCCCCAAATTCAGAGAAACTGGAATTGGCATGGTTTCTATTTGGTTTTAGTCTTTTTAATGACATTTCATATAAATGGAAGCATACACTATATACTCCTTTGTGTCTGGCTCATTCGCTTACACAGTTTCTGTCTTCCTTGAAGCACGTACTAGTAATTTGCTTTTATTGTCCCTTCCTCCCTCTTCTCTCCTTCCCCTCATTGTTCTTTCCTTTATCTGAGTAGCATTGACTGCGCTTCTTTTACTTATCCATCCATTAGTCGATGGGCACTTAGATTGTTTTCACTTTATGCACATTATGAATAATGCTGGTTTGAATATTATATATAGCTTAAAAGTTTTTACTAATATATATCGGTTATGTGTAGAATGGGTCTCGTGGCATATTTTTACAGGTATTTACTGGATTGTGATGTAATTCTCCCACCATCCCCCTACTCATAACGATCTTCTTCCCATCCAGTCCTCCTCCTCCTTTCATGTCTAGTAAGAAGCCCCTGAACTACTTTCCAGAGCATTCCCTATCCCTCTCTCTGTTTTCTCCACAGCCTCACCAGCACTCGCCGTTGTCTGACGCTCTGATGCTGGCCGATAAGATGGCACCTCACTCAGTTACCTTTGTATTTTTTAATGATTACTCACGTTGAGCATCTTCTCTTGTACCCATTTGTCATTCTTATATCTTATTTGGCTGAATGTCACTTTAAATCTTTTAAATAACTTTATTTTATTTCATGAGTTTGTGTGTGGTCCTGAATGTGTGTATGTGTGCCACATTGGTTCAGGTGCAACAGAGGTTAGAAGAGGTTATTGGATCCTTAGAACTGGATTTATAGGTAATTGTAAGCCACCATGTGGGTGTTGGGAACTGAACTCAAGTCCTCTGCAAGAGCCTCAAGTGTTCTTAACCACTGAGCCATCTCTTCTAGCCCCTCTTTAAGTCTTTTAAAGTAATTTTACAAGCTTGATTGGTGAGTTGTATTTTGTTTAGCCTCTGGGGACTTGACCTACCTAGAGGTAGTGAGGAAGTGAAGAAAAGACAAGCACAAACAGACACCCAGAAATAGCTGGGTCAGACAGACTGGGCTCTTGGAGAAATCGAAGCACCCCCAAAACCTCAGCATGTTTATTATGTACAGTTGAACAGAGAGGTGGGGTTGTTGCATTTAGGTAAACAAGGAGGCAGGGTTTATGCTGTACAACTGGGTCGGGGAGGCCGATTTGGCTTATTTCAGCAGAAGCAGTTTCTATGGGGGAGCGGTCTTCAGGATGTAAATATCCTGACGGAGACAGCTATGATGAACATTTTCTGCACACATTATCAATATTCACACTCAGACAAGAAGGAAGGCTTTTTGATATTTCTCTGAGTCTAGCCTGGAGAAAGCTTTGCCATTTTCCAATGGGTCTGAGTCTAGGGTCCTTGACATGGCTGTCCCCATACATGTGTTCACTCGGGACCTCAGTCACTCAAGGCTTCCTCTGTTCCCCACAGTTCTTTATATTTAGTCCCTTACTAGACATGTGACTTGCAGATAATACTTTCTCTGTGCCTAGTCCTTTTTCATGATTATTGATGTTTTTTTGAAGCATGAGTGGCCACTTTTGCTGAAGACAACTCTACCATATTTTCCCTTTTTGAATCATGCTTTAGATAACACCTGCAAAACACTTGTTTCCTCAGGATCACGAAGGGTTTCTCCTAGATTTTCTTTGAAAACTTTTATAGTCTTAGCTTCTGTATTTTGGCGTTAATTCCAAGTTATTTTTTTCTATTTGATGTAAATATGGTTCTCCATTAAATTTTTATATATATGTACATCTGATTTTTCCCAGTACTTCCTTTTTCAAAGTGCTTACTTTTTCCTCTTTTGAATTGCTTGAGACTTTTGCTGAGAATACATTGACCTTAAATATAAGGGATTGTTTTGGAATTTCACTCTTGTTCCATCAGTATATGTGTGTCTCTTTATGGTTTAGTGGAAAGGACATTGTCTTCATTATGTAGCTTTGTGGGATATTTTGCAATGTGTAAGTTTGGTGGGGGAGATTGCTCAGTTGGCAGAGTGCTTGCCTTGAAAATATGGGGAGTTGAGTTCATTTTCAAGAAGGCATGTGTAAAAATAAAAGCCAATTGTGGTTGCACACCTGCTGTCCTGGTGTGGAGGCAGACAGGTTTGTGGACCTCTGGAAAGCCAGCCACATTTGCTTGGTAAGCTCCAAGCCAGTGGGAGATCCTGTCTTAAAAACAACCAAATGAAAACCCAAGATGGGCAGTGCCTGAGTAGGGTGCCCAAGGTTGTGCCTTGGCTCTCACATGAACACATATACAGAGAGAGACGGCGGGGGAGGAGAGTGTTTGGGATATTTTTGTCTTTTACATCTCAGTGTAAACACTAGTATCAACTTCCTAACTTCTGCAAAATAAATTACTTTATTTGAGCTGTGTGTGTTGTTTCAACTTAGAGATCACTTTGGGGAAGCAATTTCCATGGGAACAATATTGAGCTTCCACAGAATCAAGATGGGGGGGTCTCTTTATTAATTCAGGTCTTCCTTAATTCCCTCAGTAATGACTTGCAGCTTTGGGTGTATAAACCTTGCAATCAATGCCTTTTTGAGAGTTTGTGCAGTTCTACCAGGAGAGAGTTTTTGTTTGTTTGTTTGGTTGGTTGGTTGCAGCTTGTTTTCTTTGTGTGTGTGTGTGTGTGTGTGTGTTTCTCTAAGAGTCTCCCTGAAGGCCACTGACAGCTATGGGACACAGCAGCTAGGAGCTGGAAGGCAGCATGACAAGTGGGAAAGTCAGTGGCCTGGGGTCCGAGGGTCAGTTCTGATCTTCTGCTGGCCACTCACCTGTCTCTGCGGTGAGTGTACTGTAACTTGTGTAATTTCAAGTTTATGCCATCAGAGGTGATAAATGAAAAGGACAGAAATTGAGGAGTCAGAGTTTGGTAATGGTAGGGTTGGCACCTGTGGTGACTGTCCCTCAGTAGGGGAGACATTGAAAGGAGAGGTGGCAGTGGGGGGAGGTGCTGATTTCAGGGTCTTCATCCTGGCCCTGGAATCCCTCTGTAGCTCAAGACAAGTAGCTTACTACCCACAATGGAAAAGTGAGTCTTCTCCCTCAGTTGATCTCCAGACAAGTCACCGATGGAGCTGTCATCCATGCTTCTTACCGAGAAAACTGGCGTTTAGAGAGATAAAGGTCCCAGCGTCAGAGAGCTGGGAATGGCAGAGCAGAATTTAAACCCACACTTGTCTAATTTTAAAGCTGATGCCTTTCCTGGTGTCTCTGGGGCTTAGGTAGGAAATCTAAGGGAGGATCATGATGAGCTACGACCACTGAGCAGATAAAAGAAAGTCACTTGGGCACATGGCTATAGAGAAGGAGACAGAATGCAATTTTTGTTTCTGGTTTTTGGTGGCACTTGATTGAGCACCAGACTTGAAGTTGTGAGGCCTCCTGCTTCTTCGTATGTGAGAGGAAGGAGGAGCTCACACAGGTGAAGTTTTGATATGGCTGTTCGTGTCCTCCTGCTAGTTGCTTTGAACTTGCTGCATGGTATCAAAGTTCTCCAGGTTTTTCATTTTTTTTCCTACATGTGTGGGAGACCTATATTTGGTTTCTAGAAAATCCTTCAACTTGGCAACTTGGAGGGTATGTGCATCAGAATTAGATGGAATTCTGTTCTGTTTCCATTATTTGCTAGCTTTGCGATCTCAGGATCAGTATTAAATGTATTTGAACCTTAGTTTGTCATGTACAAGGGTAGAAATAATTGATTAAAATGAGATGGTTTCTGGAAAATGCATATTGGGGCTAGATTTGCAGTAGATCTGGTTAAATATCTTTTCTCTCTTCTATGAAAGCTTTATAAATAGCTAGATTTAGCTTTAAGGAAATCTCACTGTGAGGGAGTATACTACTAGTCAGTCAGCCTTAATTGTCAAGTTGACACAATTTAGAGTCATTTCAAGTGCCTAGACCAGAAAGATCCAGCCCCCTGTGGGCATCACCACTTCTAAACAGGTAGTCCTGGTTATATAAGAAGGTTAATCGCAAGCCTAGGTGTAGGCCAGTGCAGTTCACGTCCTCTGTGGTTCCTGCTCTACATTCTTGGTTGTATGGGAGTTCCTTACTTGAAAGTAATGCTTGAATAGTAAGTAGTCCTGCCTTGACCTTCCCTTCACTAAGCTGCTTTTGGCCAAAGGGTTTGACCACAGCAACAGAGAGGAAACTAGACCAAAACAGTCCAGTTCCAGAGGCGACAAGACACCCGGATTCATTTCTTGCTGAAGTCTTCTAGGAGCTGCATGGTAATGGCTTGGATGGCATTTGCTGGGTTGGGTTCTGATCTTTGTATCTTTTCCTTCCAGGACCTCAGATGAAAGTATTTGCTGTTCTTAGATGAAAGCAGTCATTTTAGAGAGCTGGAGCCTTGCATATGAGTGCATGTGAATTTCCTGCTTGGCCAAGATGTGTACCACATAGCACCACCATAGTTACATGGACAACCTCTAACTTCACATTGTCAAGGAAGTGTCCTTTGCCTAAAGGAAGTGTGGAACTTTGTAAATGGATAAGGCAATCTATCTTATCAACTAATAATTTTTAATAAAGGCATTTATTTCTTGGTAAGCAAGTGTTAATCATGTATATAAAATATTTTAATCTTTTCTCTTTTTCTTGGTCTACTGCAACTGGTTGGATTTCAGCTTTTCTTATTTAAAATGGGCTGATGAAAGATAATTTGTTAATGGGTAAAAAAGTTGACTATTTTTCTTCTCACCTCTTATTCTCAGTTACTTGCTATCCATCCTTCACCTGCTTAAATGCTGGTGTGCTCCAGGCTTTCCTGGGCACATTCCTGTCCTTCTCTGTTCTTTTTAATGGGTGATCTCCTAGGGAACTGTGGCTGCCCTTAACTCTCTTCCAATGATTATTTTTATTTAAAAATTATTTTTATTTTATGTTCACTGGTGTCTTGCCTGTATGCATGGCTGTGTGAGGTGTCAGAAGTCCTGTAACTGGAGCTACAGACAGGTGTGAGCCACCATGTGGTTGCTGGGAATTGAACTTAGGACCTCGGGAAGAGCAACCAGTGCTCTTAACCGTTGAGCCATCTCTCCAGACTCTAGAATTCTAGTTTTGGAATCTTTGAGATGCCTATTAGTTAGGTAGAGATGTCTAGTTAGATATGTGAATCTGAAGTTTAGAAGAGTTCCTCATGTATAAATGTGGAAGTTGTTGTCAGAGAAATGATATTTAAAGTCATGAGTAAGAAAACACTCAATAATAAAGAAAGCTACTAGGAACTGAGCCCTAGTCCATTCTGCCTTAAAAGTAGACCAGGAGGTAAGTTTAGAATGATAAAAATTAACCAGTGAGGTGGGTAAGAACTGTGAGGGTCTGTGTTCTAGACTCTGGTAACGAAATTATGATAAACTAAGGAGATGTGTAATGGGAGGGCCCATAAGACAAAGACTCATAATTCTTTCGCATGGTCTTCATGTCGTCCTTTTGTTCCCAAGTCCTTTGGCAGGGTGCCCAGTACTCTAACTGCTGAGCCATCTCTCCAGCCCTCTCTGACGATTCTTATTTCACATTCTCAGCTCATATGACATAGAGTCCCAGAGCATGCAGCCAGCTGTCTACCTGATGGCTCTCCCATGATATCCCTCTATGTCTGAGTATAATAAAGCACCAATTCTGACCACCCTCAGTTCCTTCTAGGACCAGACCCAATCAGTAGTACACACAGGACACCAAGATCTCATTTTGCCTCTTCCCTTATGCTTGCTTTATCTTTAATCTTTTTAAAATTTATTTTTACTTTATGTGTATTGGTATTTTGTCTGTCTGTATGTCACGTGTGCAGTGTCTGTAGAGGCCAGAGGAGGTTTTGTTTGCACTGGAACTGGAATTATAGAACTGTGGATTGTAAGCCTCCATGCGGTGCTTAGAGCAGAAGCCAGACCCTCTAGAAAAGCCAGCAAATGTGTAACTGCTGAGCCGTGTTTCCAGTTCCCCTCCGTACTTCCTTTTCACAACCATCCGTGAACCCTTTTACCTCTCCAGGGCCTCATCAATCTGCCACTTCTCTGTCCCTATTGCTGCCACCAAACTATGACCTTTTCATTTGGATTCTTGAAATATCCCTCCTCTGCCTTCTTACACCAGCTTTCCCATTGAATTGTGGGATTGTGTGTGTGTGTGTGTGTGGTAGGGGTATTGCATATATATATATATATGTACAGCCACAATTTAAAAACTCAAACTTGTCAACATCTCATCTTAGCCTAAACTTTTCAATGACTTCCCACAGTTCTTTTTAAACGACTAGTTATTTTCTTATTTATTTATTTATTTATT
>LOJH01029390.1:666-11895 GCA_001685095.1 Ellobius talpinus
TCCTTCCCAGAATTCTCCTGTTCTCATTGCATCATTTCTAATTCCTGTCTGGATTTTCCACCCATACTTCCTGCCTGGCCAATCAGCATTTATTTAAAACATGATTGACAGATTACAGACAATTCTCCCACACCAGGTAAGCCACTGCCATGTGGYGATACACAGATTAATAGAAATGGGTTAAATTGATATAAGAGTTAGACAATAAAATACTAGAGCTAATGGGCCAAGCAGTGATCTAATGAATAAAGTTTCTGTGTGGTTATTTTGGGGCTAAGTTAGCCAGGTGGTCAGGATGGACAAGCAGGCCCTCCTCCTACAGGAAAATGATATAATTAAATTATAATCTCAAGAAATAAAAGAAATAACTAAAATGAATCAATAAAAATGAGTGTTATAAATAGTAAAACAGTTAATTATACAAAAGTAGAGAAAGTTAGTGGAGAAGAACTCAGGCTTGGAGGGCCAACACTCTGCAATATGGCAGCAGAAGTCTCTGCGGAAGTGACATTAAAACCTGGAATCTGAACAGTAAGGAACCAACTATATAGACATCCAGCATGTAAACAGATGCTTGCCAATGGTCAGAAACACAGCGCAGAGTGTTTGCATCTACAGGGACCACTGCCTGAAATTGAAACTATCGCCTAAGCAGAGACTGATGAGGATAACAGGGCATGTGGTATATTTGGTCTCCTACCTGTAAACATTTCTGTACTTAATCACCACCTTTCTTCTTTGAATGTCCCTAGAAATCACCAGCATCCACTAGGCCTGTTTCTGTACTCATTCAGAGTGCTCCAGGCTGGCTTTGCTGGTTGGGCTCTTTCCAGATGTTCCATTGGCAAGCACAGAAAAATCCATGTGCCACAACAGGAAAGCCTCTGGAACTAAGGTCCAAGTCAAATCTTTCCCCATTTCTCCCTGGGGACTTGGTCATTACTCTGTAATTGGCAGAATCATTAATATAACAAAAGCTTCTGCCTTCTTGACTGTTCTCCTGAGAAGCCTGAAAAAGAAGCCATCACCAATGGGGTATTTTCACTGACTCATACCAAGAGAGTTTGGGGACTTGTACTTTCCACTGAGATATTTTAGAAACAATTGGAAGAATAAAATTGACTGTGAGATATCTTGGCTTATACCATTTTTATTTAAAATTCATCCTTGTTCATATTAGAAATCTTAGCCAAAATTAAAATATTGATTGTTTCCCCAAATGTAGGAAATCTAGGATTATGTTGATAATGGTCAATAAAGATGATAGTAAGAATACATTTCATTTGATGTTCTGCCATGTCACCTTGTTTATTGAACCACTTAGTCTGATTATAAACTATAGATCACTTTAAAACTTCAAGGATTTATTTAATTAGCTTTTATGTGGTCAATAAAGTTTGTGCTGCTCAGTTTTCTACGAATACATTCTCATATCTGGAATCTCTGTGGTAGCTGGTTACCTTGTCCTATGCTTTTCCATTTTTGTCAAACCACACTGGGTTGTGAAAGTATTGTTTCCATATTTATTGTCAATTTTTCATTCAATAAATGTTTATTAAACACTCATCACATATTTTTCATTTTACTTGGAACTGGGAATGTGAAATCAATGATGATATTAGGAACCTCTACATATACTCAGTTCCTGCTCCCTAGGGTAGACACATCTGTATTTGTATGATCATGCATTATGCCCACAGAAATCTTTCATTTGAAATGCAAAAAACAGCTTTAATCTTTCTTGGTGGGGACCCATTAAGAGCATTTGTAGAAAATATCATTATTATGTTTCAAAGGCTAAAGCTATTGATTTTAAGGCAAGAAATGTATTTGAATAGTAGACTTTATAGACATCTCCCTTGTGGACAGATTCATTTAATTGTAGTGCTTAGTCATGTAGAATTTCAGTCATTTTAAGTAGTGAAATCATCCTTTTTTCAAGTTAAATTGTAGTACTTTAGGTGTTATTTGAACTGGTTTATGAGCTTCTGTCATGGCATGATGGGCTGACTGCATGGACTGAAGAACACTGTCCTCAGATTTCATTATCTTGGGGTATCAGCACCTCATGGGGTAAAATGAGTCATTTTGTTCACTGCATCTGCAGCCTTTGCTGAAATGGAGGTTATGGGATAACAACTTAAAGGCTAACTCATTAATGCTTGAGATGAATGAGGTAATGTGTCAGGAGACTGGTGCCCAGATCTGTTCAGCTAGAGCTCTGTATCTCTTTCCCAAGTTGTGATATAATAATGGGGATGTCTTTATCCATTGTTACTGCCTGTCTACATCTGAATGATGTGGAGTTGATACCTTCTAAGCACCCATGTACTATCAATTCCACAAACTCCAAAGGTCTCACAGAAGCCAGTAGCAAAATTCTGATGATACCATAAAGTGTGTAATTTATAAGGATTTTACTCACACATCAGTGAGGCTTCAGAGGTGCTTATTAGGGTATGCAGCATGATTCTGTTTGATGGTGCAATGGAGTAAATTAGTTCTTTAAATTGTGAAGGTTGTGAATTTATGGATAGCTAAGAGTATTTCCATCTCCTCATTGTGGAAATGGGTGACCTTTCTAACGTTAATTTGTTTCTCCATCTGTACAGTAAATTTTGGGAGGACGTGAGGAACAGGCTTGATGACACGCAAATGTGCTTCCACGTTTATGTATTGCTGTGCTGATGACTTGATCAAAGAATTACCTGTACCAGAGGACAGACTAGAAGGCCATCTTTTCACCATTCTACAGGGAATGATGCCTCTTTGGAGCCTGGAACACAGAAGTTTTACTGTCCTTCTTGAAATGGGTGTCCTTCTTTATTATGATGTCATCTTTGCAATTTGCTCTACCAAATTAAATCAGCTTCTACTTTTTTCCCCTGGATTGTAAATGGGCACTGTGTACCTCAGAGATTAAATTTAAAATTACATGTATTTAAAGGATTTATTGAGCTATTCTGTACAAAGAACTGTGATAAGTTCATTCATATGATTTTGTGTTCTTTCTGCAACTACCTATGAGATAAGTACTGTTTTAATTCCTATTTTGCAGATAAAGGAAGGGAAGTTCAGATAGAAGATCACAGAGTTCATATCTAATCAAGCCAGGAATGTTTTCAAAGTCCTTTTAACTCTATAGTTTACCCTCTTTTGCTTGTAATACATTGATATAATGTTATAAGAAGACATCTGGAAAATCAGTTCAGTCCTTCTCTTTAAAACAAGTGATTCTCAATTCTAGTGGTATATTTAAATCTCCGTGGAGTTTAAGGAAAGATAATTCTTATCTTCAGATTTTCTTGGAAGTGTTGTGGACTAATAGCTATTTTAAAGTCTTATTTTAAAGGTTTTGGGGGTTTCATACACGAGAACTGTATTGATATCATTTCCACTCCTGCTCCTCCTCCCATTCCCCCCAAGTCCCCTGACTCATTCTTAAATTTATGGCCTCTTTTCTAATTACAGTTGATATATATAACAACTCTGTGTGTGTATGTGTGTACAGACAAAGTAGGGTGGTGAAATTAAAACAACATATTTTCAGCATTTGATGGACTTCAGTTTAAATTCTGGAGTCAACGTGTCTCTCTATATATTGATTGACAAGATAGTACCAATTTTTGTATGTTCACATTATGTAGAGGTGCATAAATATATAATATTTAATGCTGTTCATATGTACACATTATTATATATAATCACCTTATCATGCAATAGCACAGTGAAATTTCTTTTTCCATATAATTGTAACTTGTTATACATTAACCACCCATTCTGCTTCTCTCTGTGTCCACTTTCTCATGCCTCTGGTTACCACCATTTTTCTTTTGACATCTAGAGATCAACATTTTAAAATTCCACATATAACTGATAACATGAAACATTGTCAATCTTCGCTTGGCTTGTTTTCTTTTAAGATCATGATCTCCAATTTCATGCAGCTTGTTATGAATATGAGAATTGAAATTTTATGGCTGAACAGTATTCTATTATACATGTGTACAGTTTTTATCTGTTAATCAGCCTAGGCTGATAGATTCTTGGTGACCTTTCCCCATGCCCCTCTATTATAAACTGTGAACTGTGCTCTTACAAACCTTGGATTATTGATGTCTCTTCAACATACTGACTTTTATTCATTTTAATAAATACCCACCAGTGATATTTGTGAGTTTCTGTTTTAAATTTTGTGAGAGACCACCACAATGATTTCTATAATGTCTGTATTAATTTGTGCTTCCACAAATAGTGTATAACTCTCCTCATTTTTTACATTCTTGTTAGCATTTTCTGCATTTCAATTATTTGGGATTGTCCATTCTTACAGAAATGAGGAATATTTTATGCTCATGAATTTTCTTTTGGTCCTTAAAATTTATTTATTAACCCTGTATGAAGACTAAAATATAATAACATTTCTCAATCAACATGCCAACTAAATGTGTGTGTGTGAGTGTGTGTGTGTACAAAGTAGAGAGGTGAAATTAAAACAACATAATTTTCAGCATTTGATGGACCTTGGTTTAAATACTGGAGTTAACATTGTATCTCTATATATTGATTGACAAGATAACAATGCCAATTTTTGTATGTTCACATTATGTAGAGGTGCATGTGTTTGTGGGGGGGTGGTACACATACATGTGAGTATATTTGCAGGCCTGAAGTTGAAGATGTATTACCAGACAATGTTTCTGGATGTACTGAAGTTCACTGATTCTGGTTAGTCTATCCAAATTGTTCAGGGAATCCCTTGTTACTGCCTCCCAGCTCTAATATTAGAGACAGTCATGAGACATACCTGGGTTTTTATATAAGTGCTAAGGAATCTAAACTTTGTCCTAATGACTGTATTGCAAACACTTTACACATTGAACAATTTCTCCAGCCACATGAGTTATTTTCCTATTTTCTGTTCACAAGGAGCATGATAACTCCTAATTTCCCATTTCTTAACAAGGCATGAAGAAGACCTTGAGTCTCTTCCTCAATTTAACAATGAAGTAACAGCCTTTACACAATACTTAAGCACTGTTACCTTTGCTATGGAATCTTGACCATCAGTGAAATGGTAATTGAGAGTCTTAGACAAATCCAAGGTATCTTATGATACAAAGGGGATTTCAGAGATGACTATAAGTACCATCATATCCCTGCAAGGATATATGGCAGAACAACCTCAACTTCAATTTCAAAGCTATGAGATTTTTAAATGAAGGATACTGTTTCTGTTTCTTTCATACAACATCTAATTGTCCCAAGTTTGTCTAGTAGTATTATGACATTTCCTTAATCAACTATGTAAGAATATAAAAGTTTTTCTGAATATCAAAAACACTGGAAAGAAATATAATGATATTCACAAGGTGGCCAAAGGATTCTAAATGTTCTGTAATGCTTAAGAGTGTGCTGTGTAATTCTCATGGCAAAAGTGTCTCAACTTAAATGTCAACAACACCTTTTTAGAGAAATAATAGTATGCAAGCCAGGTTTAATATTCTGGCCTTTCCACTAAGGTGGCTGTTATCTAACATCACCCACCTCCTATCGAGCTGCATTAAAAGGAACTCTTAGTCCATCTATGAAACAGGCACTCCTGTGTCTTTGCTGTTAAAAAAGGTAATCTTTAACTTTAGAGAGTCACCAATATGATTGGAAAACATGCAATTTTAACTAACAGTTAAGAACATTCCTCAAGCACCATACCAACTAATACATATATCCATCCAAAATGGAATATTTACATTGTATGGTCTAGATCATTATTCCAAATAATTATTTATACTAATGTGTTTTACTTAATACAACATTAGTGCAGAAAATTCCAGTAAATAGCATTTATGATTATAAAAACATGATGTAAGTAAAAGTATTTCTCTCTATGGGAGTAAAATAGTTTTATATAAGTTATTATTTAAAACCATGAAGTAAAATACAAGCCTTAAATGAGAAAATATTGTAAATTGTCTTATTTACCTTCTAAACAATTCTGTCATTTTGGTTTTACTATCTATTCAAACTTAATATTTGGCTATTGCTCTATATAGTTGTTTAAAGGTCATTTTGGTAAAAAAAAATAATACATTTTGATATTTTGAGAGAAAGAAAGCATTTTAACAACATCACAAACTAAATATAACTAAGTTATAATCATAGTTCACTTCATTCAATAATAGCAGAATTCCATTACCAACATAGAATTACTACCACTACTGCAAGACCAAGACATTAAATTCCCTTTGGTTGTTTCCTAGAGGTACTTTTGATTGTTCAAAAACCATCTGTCTTAGTCATTCTAACATAAATATGCTGCTGTTTATACAATGTATGTGTCTACAACTTCTGTTTTTACAAACTCTAAGAATTCTTGTGGGTTACAGGGAGCTGAGCTGAAGGATTCACCTTAAATAGATCAGATAAACCTCTCTCAATTCCCTGGTCCTGAAAAGTTTCTTCTTCCTAAACTTCACTTTGTCCTCTGCTCTGCCAATGCCTTGCCAGGCCAAAGACACACCGGACAGTTCCACACCACAAATTCTAGACAGGATTAAAGTAATCAGTTACCCAAGGATGTGACCAGCACCCAGCTTTCACAGGTCCCCCAAGAAAGAATTTGATGCTCCCAAAAAGCAGAAAGCACTCTTGAGAACCCAACGTCCCAATCCCCTCAACCTGCCATACCTAACTCCCTGCCATTTTATTATAAGAGAAAGGCAGAAATGTTGTAAAAGTAAATCTGCTAGCCTGGCCTGTAACCTATGTACCCTGTACCTTTAAGAGACCAACCCACAACCCCCAATCTCCCCCTCCCACCAAGGCAAGAGGATCTGCTGCTTCCTCTCCAGTCAGCTCTCTGTCCTTCTTCTGTAGAGACAGCTTTTGCCTTTCTCCTTTATCTCCCCTTCTCCCCTGCCCCCTTCTTTCTTCTCTTTCTCTTTTCTTCTCTCACTGCAACTAAATAAACTCTATACCCCCAAAAGAATATAGCATATACCAAATTGAAAGAAATATGAAAATGTTGCAATTGCACAAATATGGCTTATGATCACAATTGACTTATAGTAGAAACCTATAACAGAAGGTCATCAAGAATATGGTATATACTCACTCATAAGAGGATACTAGCTATAAACCAAGGATATTGAGCCTATAGTTCATGATCCTAGAAAAGCTAAGTAACAAGGTGAACCCTAAGAAAAACATATATGGATCCATCTGGAAAGTCTAAATAGACAACATCACCTGGCAAAATTGGGAGCATAGGGTTAGGGGGAAGAAGGGAGGGTAAAGGGGGAAAAGGAGAGAAGGGGAGGGGTGAGCAGAGTTTGAGAGAATGGGATAGTCAAGATGAAGGAAGGACAGAGATGAGAGCAAGTAAAGAGATATTTTGATTGAGGAATGATTGAGGAAGCCATTATGGGGATAGCAAGAATCCTGGCCCTAGAGAAATTTCTAGGAATCCACAAGGATGATCCCAGCTAAGACCCTAAGCAATAGAGGAGGGAGTGCCCAAAGTGGTCTTGCCCTGTAGTCAGACTGATGAAAATCTTAAATATCAACATAGAACCTTCATCCAACAACTGATGGAAACAGAGGCAGAGACCTGCATCAGAGCACTGAACTGAGCTCCCAAAGTCCAGTTGAAGAGTGGGAGGTGTGAGAATATGAGCAAAGAGGTCAAGATCATGGTGGTTGCTCACCAACACCAGCCAGACTGGGTAAGAACAAACATAGGACCAAACTAGTCCCTCTGAATGTGGGTGACAGTTACATGGCTGCGGCAGACTGAGGATCCACTGGCAGTGTGACCAGGATTTATCTCTACTGTTTGTACTGTTTTGGGGGAAACTATTCTCTTTGGATGGATACATTTCTCAGCCTAGATATAGTAGGGAAGGCCTTAGATCTTCCCCAAAGGCATGTGCCTCACCCTCTTTGTGGAGTAGATGGCATGTAGGGCTTGGAGGGTAAGTAGAAGGAATGAAAGTAGAACAGAAAGGAAAACCTATCAGTTTCAATTTTAGAAGAATTGGAAAGACATTACTCTAAACAAAAGAAAACAGGTAAGGAAAGAATAAACTTCATAATCTAATGCATATGTGAATTCTTTAGAAAATGATCTTGTATTAGCTGAAAGTAGAATCAAGGTTATCCAAGATTTAAGGGAATCGAGGATAAGAGGGAATAGTAGCAAGTCATTAAATGTACAGTGCTACAAACATAATGAGTAAATTTGGGGGTTTTGGTACAGTGTGGCAGACATAACCAATAATTGGATGTTATGTATTTTTAAATGAGTAGAAGAATATTAATGATATTAGCAAAAAGAAAAGATGAATGTTTAAAATATCCTTGTTTTGACCATTTTACAATGGATAGATTTATTTAAACATTACATTGTTCCCAACAAATGTGTATGCTTATTTGAGAATAAACATTATGTAAATAAAAATTTAAGTTGTTATTAAAAATAAAGTAATAAAGAAACCCTACCATACACTACATGAATGAACATTGAAGACATTATAGTTAGAGAAATAATCTAGTCATGAGATAAATATTGCATAATGGCATTTGTATATATGTAATTACAAAAATCCAAACTCACAGAAGCAAGCAATACAATTATGGTTGCCAATGTCTGGGAAAAAGCACAAATATGGGTATAATCTCAGTTATAGATAAGTAATTTCTAGAGATTCACTTTACAACATAGTGGATTATGAACTTTCAAGTTTTGCTAAGAAAGCAGATCTCATATTGCATGTTCCTATATCAAACTCCCTTAAAATGTGCAGAAGCAAATTTTGGGGAGTGGTAAATATTTGTTATCATGATTGTATTGATTGTATCATGGATATCTGTATGCATCCAAACTCAATAATTTGTAATTTGTACATATTAAATATATAGAGAGATTTTATACACAACTGGAACATCAATAAAATTGATGAAATATAATTTTAAATTAAATTAATAGAATGGAGAAAGGAAGAGAATGCATTTGGAAATGGAAGAAACTGCCTGGTTTGCTAACAATGTGATTATCTATTTAGGAAATTTTAGCAAATGAAAAAAGATACACTATAACTAACAAATGAGTTCAGCAGGATTACAAGATACAATATTAAAACACAAATATTGATTAAAACTCCAAATATAAGCAATGACAATTAAGAACCAAAGCTATTAAAATGTATATATGTCCTTTAAAATAGTTAAGTACTACTACAAGAAAATTTCTATGAGATCTGTAAGACTAAATCTTCTATGAGCTTGTAGGAATGGGGGTAGACAGATGGTTCAGTGGTTAAAAGCACTGGCTGCTTTTCCAGAGGACCCAGGTTCAATTCCCAGAACCCACATGGCAGCTTAGAACTGTCAGAAACTCCAGTTCCAGGGGATCCAACACCCTCACACATATATACATGCTGGCAAAAAAGGTTGGAATGTGGCTGAAAGATATCAATGTACTAAGCTAAAATTTGTAGTCAAAGAATTTTCTGCATCCTGCCGTGTCTTGCAGCCACTTATAAAATAATCACTCAAATGCTTAATATTAATTACAATTGTTTAGCCAATGTCTCGGGCTTATTGCTGACAACTTCTTACATTTAAATTAACCCATTTCTGTTAATGTGCATTACCACTTGGCCTATGGCTTACTATAGCTGCCCTGACATCTTTCTCCTCTGGTGGCTGTTGGCACCTCTCTCTGCTCCACCCTTCTTTCTCCCTGTATTCAGTTTGGCTTTCCTGCCTAGCTATAATCTTCCCTGCCTTAGGCCAAAACAGCTTTACTCATCAACCAATAAAAGCAACATATATTCACAGCGTACAGAAGAACATCTAGAATCTGCAAAATCAGAACGTGGGAATTTAAAGCATGAGGATCGTGAGTTCTAAGCCAGTGTGGAATACATTATGAATACTTGTCAAAGAAAAGAAGAAAAAATTAAAGGAAGGAGGAGGAAAGAAGGAAGTAGGAAGGCTCATACGACCCAGTTTTAAAACTAGCCTCTATCTGCTGATGATAACATGAAATTTCATGATCAAGGAATTTGCATTTCATAGTACTCTTTTGCATTTCTCTATCAGAATTTGATTATATATTTTCATTTCCTTTAAATTCTCAAAATTTCTTTACTTCTGGTCATATTTTTTAAGTTGCAAAGGAGAATGACCAATGTCATAACTACAAAAAATTTTCATGGTAAGATGGACATTTTTATTGTTTTTAAATCCCTTACCTCTATTAATTTTGAATAAGCCATTAGCTATTAAGGAGTTAATAAATTATTCATATATAAATTTAACATGTGTGATACCTATATAATAAGGATACAGTTTTTAAAACTTTGGCAGTGAATGAAGTAGATAATAGGAGAGGAATAAACACTTGAATTAATGGAACAAGACAGAGAATTCAAAACTAGAGTCACACAAGGACTCTAGGCATATGATCTTGGAAAGCACATCTAAAAACAACTCATTGCAGAAAGAATAATGCTTTCTACTGCTTTCTACAAATAAAACAAGGAATGGTGCATATGAAGAAAACCAAAAAGTAATCCTGACATTGGTCTCTCTCTCTCTCTCACACACACAAAATATATATATATAAGGCATAAATATATGAAACATGAAACTTTCAGAAAAATGGGGAGAATCTATGTAATCTGATTTTAGGCAAAAGTTCTCAAAACTAGACCCTTAAAAGCTACAAATGAAAGAAAAAAAGTTTCTTATCCAAATTAGCACCCCCTTTTCATCATGCACAGTAATGAACATTAAAGATAACATGATAATCTAAAACCACTTGGGAGACAGGCCACTGAGAATGCCTATGAGGGGTTGTCTTGGTTAAGTTAATTGAGGTAGAATGCATAACATCAGTCCTTGTGATGGAATCCAGCTGTAAACTCCAATAATGAACAGCCTGGTAAAATATGCCCAATGGTACAATAGAGGCGTGGATGCTATAGGAGTAACCAACAATAGGATTTAAGGCCTGCACCACAGAAAGGATTTTTACCTAATACAGTAAGCCAGCCATGAGCCTGTGGCTGGGAAAAACATACATCCCAGGAAAGAACCCTCTACTGTTATTTTGCTAAATGAGCATAACACCAAACTTTCCTCTAAATATAGATTTTGTATTTTTGTACTCATAAAATAATTCATGTCTTTCCTCTCATTAGAGAAACTTCTGCTCTTTTCTTT
>LOJH01029391.1:5549-22986 GCA_001685095.1 Ellobius talpinus
CCCAGGATCCTACCACAATCAAAGTCCAGCCCCGCCCACAGGCCTGCCTTCCCAGCCTTTCTCCAGGGAAGCTTCACTGATAACCTCTCATCCCAGCACAGTGCTTCTGGAAACAGTGCAGATGCAAGGCCATTGTTTGCCAATTGCTTGGTATCAGTGCAGCTTATCAAAAGCAAGCAACTTGTTATAAAGATGGCTTCTACCTCGTTCCCTCCAGGTGCTCTCCTCCTGGCACAGATCCTGGCAACAACAGATGACTCTCAAATGAAAAGACATCTATAGAACTAGTAGTATCTCATGCAAGGGTCTATACTCAGCAGACACTGGGCTTGGCGTCTTACTCACCTTGTAATAGTTTCTCCCCCTGGATCCTTCTCCATGGGGACTATGCTTCTCTTCTGAAATCTCACCTGGCTTTCTGCACCCCAGTGACAGAAGCTTAGCTATTAGAGTCCTTCTAGGATTTCTATGCAGTGTACACTTAGCACCCAGGGTTACAGGCAGATGAGGACAGAGTGTATACATACATGAGGTTGCAGATAAGCAGGAGGTAGAGCTGGATCCCAGGCAACTTGTATTCTGTGGAAAGGGAGCCCCCAGCTGGACTCTGGGTTACTGAAGGCCAGGATACTCAAGGTTTCTGAGCCTCTTGATTAGTGACCCACTGAAAAAGTGAAGTGGTAGTGTGCAAGTTGTCACCTTATAATGGAGTCAAGTAGGATGCTAAAGATTTGCAAAGATGAACTAAGAGCTAGCTTATGCGTGGAGATGGAGAGGAGTCTGGGGTCCCCTCAGGTAGGTTGGAGCACACACATTTCTTCACTCAGCCACAGAGGGACCTCTGACTGAGAATCTTCTGGAAGAGAAAGGAGCTGAATGTGGACTAGGGTCATTTCTATCCCAGGATAAATGTGACTGGAGCGCCATCACCTCTGGGACCTTCATCCCAGGCATACCTCCCTGCACCTCTCCTTCTCATGGGGACCAGGTGTCACATGGGATGTCCAGGCATCCCTGGCCATATGGATCTCCCCCGGGAGGCCCAGGCAGCAGAGGGCTGATGTCAAAGCTTTGTCTCCTGCCTTACTTGCAGGCCTTCAAGGTCTGCATTGGAACTAGGCAGCATCTGGAGATTCGTCAGAGACAAGCAGGCATGCATGGCTCCCAGGCTCATTCTTGTGCATTTTGATGGCTCCGTAAAAATGTCTGCACAAACTGTCAAAGTGTCACACATTAATTAACTGTTAGCTGAGTGATTCAGTGTGGGGAGAGGTGGGGAGAAGAGCTCCGGTGGTGCTAAGTGAGGTACCATTCAGCATGTGCCGCCTTTTGATTAAAAATCTTCACAGTGCGAGGGAAGGGGCAGATCTCCAGGGCAGCTCACATGCAGCAGAAAATTGACAAGTGGGACGCAGGCGGAGGGCATGGATCCCAGAGCCCCCTCCTTGAGAAAAGGAACACGGATGCGAAGAGGAAGCTTCTGGGAACTGTTCTATTTTCTCTCTCTCTCTCTGTCTCTCTCTGTCTCTGTCTGTCTCTCTCTCCATCCTTCCTCATCCCCCCTCCCCAAGAAAAGACCTGGGAAGGTGAGTTTGATTATTCCAAAGGGGCTGGTCTGGACATCTGAGCCCAGAACGCAGCAACCACGACCAACTCCCCTTCTGCAGGAGCTGGGAAGGGAGGGAGCCGAGTTTCAGACCAGCCTCCTTGACCTTTACTTTAATTTCAGGAAAGAATTGAGAAAACACACTCTTGAAAGTCAAGAGGGAAACAAATCCTAAACCTTATTGCTCTAGAAAGAGGGAAAACAATCCTGGCTATTTAGAAGAAAATTGCTCTGCTTTATGAGAAGGCAGTCCTGTTCATAAAAATAAAAAAGGCTATGGGCTGCATGGGCTGGGCTGATAGGAGGCTTGTGATCTTCATGTTGGGGGCACTCAGCCAGCAGCTCTCCCCAATTTCTCCTTCCTAGGATGCAGCAAGCAAAGGCAAGGGCCGTTTCTGTCCCGGGCAAAGAAAAAGAAAGGATCCTTCCTGCCTTCCTGCAGTAGAGTGGATAGGCCAAGCAAGACTGAACTTTATGACTCCCAAATAAAGAGTAATTTAGTTTCAGGACCATGAAGACCAAGAGATGGCCAACTTCACAACGGAATAGAAAACTCAGATAGCACAACTTGCTACAGGCCAAATGGCCTGCTTTCTTCAAAAACAAATCCCAACTAAACAAACAGACAAACACGAGCCAGAGAGGCCTCTAGGATAAGTGCCACTCTGATGCTCATTTAACCAATCACAATGTGTGAAAATATTTATTTGGATTCTGAATCGAAACCAGCTGCTCAAAGTCCGTGACATTTCTGAGACAACTGAGAATCTTAGGGGGAGATTTTTTTTTTGATATTGGGACTATAAATAAGGTGTGACAAGGACATTCTGATTTGATGTTTTTCTTTTTAGAAGGTCTCAGATAGCCCAGGCTGGTCTCAAAGTTACTGAATAGCTAAGGATGACCTTGAACTCTTGACCTTTCTGTCTCCACCTCCCAAGGGCTGAGATGGCAGGCATGTACCACCATGCCCAGCTATACTCACGTTCAGGTTTTAAATTTTGATGAGTTCTTGTGTTCCGGTGACATAGAATGAAACGTTTATAGGTGAGGTCACGTGCCATCTGAGACCTATTTGAAAATGATTATGAACGTGAGAATAAAAGTGACCTTAAGTTGTGGTTAAAAGCGGGTGACGGCGACCTTGAGTTTGTTCTGCCACTCCTCCTACTTCTGTATACGTGTAAAATTTTCTCTAACAAAATGTTTTCCTCGTAATCTCTTTATAATCTCCTTGTCATACCACATCCATGTTTCTGAATATTTCCCCAAACTATAACATTCTTGGAGTACCTGGGGTACTGACTTGTTCTGAAAAGAGAACTCTGAGGAGTACTGAGCTCAGGGGATTCTGGATAGAAATAATAAGTATGGAAAAAATGTGGGGGGATTCCAGATAGAAACAACAAGTATGGAAAAAATGTTGGTGACTCTCATTCTCTCTTGGCTCCAGAGCAGCCTCAGAGTTCTTCCTTCAGGCCCAGTCAGTCTGACTTTCTACTGCCCATTAGGGCTTCTCCTTCCCTGGGCCATGGCCCCTGTACTATGGATATGGACCGCTTGTTCTCATGGGCTGTTAGATCCTTAGAGGAAAATAAGGTGTACATTTTGCAGAAGGAAACGTGGAGGCAGTGGCCCTGTCCCAACTATAGGCTGGGGACATGCACAGAGCTTCCCCCTCCCTCCCTCTCCAATCCTTCAGGCTTTTCTAGGCCACGAGAACCACAATGTAGTGTCACGGACAGGAGCTGACGCTTTCTGTGTTTGCACATTTTTACCACAGAGACTCGCCTGCTCCTAGGCTCAGCTTAAACACTTCAAGCACTGTGTTCCTCAGATTTTTATTTGGTTTTGTTATTTTGGGTTTTTGGTGTGTTTGTTGTTTTGAAACAGGGTCTCGCTGTGTAGCTCTGACTGCTCTGGAGCTCCCCTCTGTAGACCAGGCTGACCTCAAACTCACAGAGATCCACCTGCCTCGGCTTCCTTGAGTACTGGGATTAAAGGTGTGCACCACCACGCCCAGGCTTTGTGCCTCAGTTTTCTTCTCTGGAAAATCGGGCAGTAACTCCTCCCTCATTGGAAGTGCTATGAAACTAACTTAGGAACTGTGACTCCACTCGCAGCAGTAACTGGAAGCTGACATCATAAAGAGAGATGTAACAAAATAGACAGCCAATGGCATAGATAAGCCTGAGTCGTGTAAGGGTCCCAGACAAAAACAAACAACAAATCTTGTACACGGATAAGAGGCTATGGGAGAGCCCTGTGGTTTCTCCATAGCTCCCAAGCTTCAGACCTAGAGACTTCAGCCATAGGGTCACAAAATTTCCACCAGCAGCCATGATCTGAAAGCCTGAGATGTTGAGGTACTTCATAGTTACCCTTAAAGTCTTCTTGATGTGTGCCTTGTGGTGGGCAAGACCGGTGACCCTTCCCTCTGACCCTCACAGAAGTCAGTCTTACCTAGCCTGTAGCCTTTCTAGTGAATTAGATGGAATCAAAGGTCTGAGTCCTGCCCTTCCCCTGAAGGCAGAGGTGGACAAACAGAGAACTCCATCAGGACCCTGAGACTCTGTGATCTAGAAGGGCGTCATCAACCATGAATTAGTTCATCTGACATGCAGCCATCTGATTGGGTTCTCTTGATGAGCCGTGTTCCTAATTCTCAGTTAAGTAATTAATACTCAATAAGGATCTAATAACGAGTGTTCTTGTTCCTAATTTCAGAGAGTAGAGGAATCAAATAAAATGATACAAATCAAAAATGATCTGCCGACTTGAAAGCCTTACAGGAAAAGTACTGCTCTCTTGCCATCCCAGTTTAGGCCTTTCTTTGGCCGTCTACGGATTGATGGCACATACATCATCACTAGGAGAGGGTGGTGGCTAGGGATGCTCCGCTGATAGAGTGCTTGCCTATCCTTCATAAAGCCCCGGATTCCAGCCATAACATTGTATAAGCCTAGTGTGGTGCCACATAAAATCCTTGTATTTGGGAGGTACAGGCAAGATGATCAGGTTTTCAGGCTAGAGCCAAGCAACAGTAATTCTCCTGCCTCAGCCTCCTGATTGCTGAGATTGCAGGCATGAACTACCATGCTCAGTTCAGCAGCCACATATCAAGTAATGCTGTGCTACTTTTATTTTCCTTTAGTGTTAAGACAAGCCCTGCTCATGATAGGCAAGCGATTTACCACTCACCTACCCACATCCTCTGCCTCCTGCTTTATTTTGATCAACGGATCAACAGTAAACCTCAGAGACCCACTTATGGGCTAAGGGAGAAATAGAGAAAGTGCCCCCTGGGGAGCTGTTACTCTGCTCTGTGATCCTTAGAACTTCAGAGACAGAGCAAACACTTGGATCTTCTCTGGAGCTCCTGGGACACTGATGAACTAAGTTCCCTGCTCCCTCCGTGGCAAACAACATAATGTTGCTAATCAAACTTCCTATGCACCCACCCAATTTTATAAATCAGTCTTTTGATGTGCTAAGTGAAGATGAATTAGCAGTAATGAGGCTGTGACAGCTCCCTGAGGCACAGGCTTGACGAGAGTTTTGATGGCTGTGGCATGAAGGAGGGGGGGCGCTCCTCTCCTTGAAGGCGTCAGTGCATGCTGCCGAGTTCATGCACCCTAGCTTCACTTGTAAATCGTGCGCAGTCCCTCACACATGAAGTCAGTACCCAAGAAAGTTCAGCCTTTGTAGATCTGAGAAACTGAGTCACGCACTTGTCATCAGCTCTCGGGCAGTAGCAATCTTGAATCATCCACAACAGAAGTCTGTCCATGTTTGTATATGGGAGAAGGTGGAGGCCAGTTATAGCAGTCTGCAGCAATCAAGGCTGCCTACTCCCTGGCCGGTCTCCACCAACCCAGCAATAGTAGCTAATCCTCTTCTGCTCACATGTGCAACCTGATAGCCTATGGGCCACATTTAGTTTTGCAGATAGAATGCGTTGGGTTCACACACATTGTGGGGAAAATGGAATTTGTTGCCAATATTTAACATTTGGAGATTTCATATTAAACTATAAATCTCTAGCATCTCTGGCTTTTCTCATCTAAAGAACGCTAAGTCTTTTGAATATTGGATCAGCTTATCTATTTATTTGATTTCTTTCTGGACATGGTCTTATGTAGCCTGGAGTTGGCTTTGAGTTGCTTGTGATGCTGAACTCTCATCTAAAGAATGCTAAGTCTTTTGAATATTGGATCAGCTTATCTATTTGAGTTCTTTCTGGACATGGTCTTATGTAGCCTGGAGTTGGCTTTGAGTTGCCTGTGATACTGAACTCCTCATGCCCCTGCTTCCACCCCCTCAGTGTTGGGATTATGGACATAATAACCCACTCCTGGCTCTGCATCAGCCTTCTTGGGTGGCGGCAACATGCTGGGGCCAGGCAGAGACAGCCAGCTTTACACAAGACACAGGGAACTGAAGAAGGCAGAGGGAGGGCTGTGTCTGAGCTAGGATAGTGTTCCAAGGAGGTGAGAAAGGGAGGGTCACCATCTCTGCCCTACATCCCCCATGTTTTTCTCCTCAGTTGCCTCATCTTGGGAGATGTTAGACCTCAAGAATTTAGCAAAAGCCTCTCATGACACCCAGTCTTGGCTGGCTGGGGATACAAGTTCCTGGGTTTGCCACAGACCCTATCAGTCTTGATGACCCTACAACCAATTGGTTTCATCCCATCTGTACTTACTATCAGGTTCCAGAAAGCGTTTAAGTTTGTGTCTCTGTTTTTATGTTGTTGGAGCAACTGAGCTATTATGCTGCTAAACAACAAAGGCTGTGTGTGAATGAGACTCTGGCGCCCTCTCCCCTGACCACCCCACAGCACAGGGGAGCAGCAGAATGGATTGGGGAGGCTGGAGGGCAACGCTGGTGCCTGTCAGGCACAGTGATATGATTCTGTGTATCTCTCCAGCCCTCCGTGGAGACAGGAACCAGGTCTCAGGACTATTTCCTTTGGGCCTCTTTCTCTCCCTAATAATAGTAGAAATGGCATCATCATCTTACTATCTCTCTCCTCAAAAATTGTTTTTGAAATCAGACGGTGGTGGTGCACACCTTTAATCCCAGCACTTAGGAAACAGAGGAAGGTGGATCTCTGTGAGTTCAAGGCCAGCCTGGTCTACAAAGTGGGACAGTCATAACTGTTATGCAGAGAAACCCTGTCTCAGAAAAAAAAAGTTTTGTTTGCTTTAGAATTTCTGTGACTGATCATCTAATTACAGCAGCAGCCAAGAAAGTGGTTATCTCTCCAGGAACTGGGGTACTCCCTGCAGATTGAGACAAAACATTCCATCTTCCTGGCATGTAACAAACAGAGAGTTGGCATCTGTCTTGTGCACTGGTCAAACAGGCAAGGCTACTGATGACCTAAGGCCGGCCCCTGCCTGCCTTTAATTTCCTATCTTTGTTTCATTCGCATCTCTGCTACGGTCTTTACTCTGAGTAGTGCTGAGACCTCTGAGGGGTGGCTGTGGTCTGCGTCCTCATCCCCCTTTCTTCCTCCGTAATTCTAACACACATGCCAAGGCTTGCTGGGTGTCACAGGATCCAAGGATTCCCCTTTTCTCTAGGACACTGGTAATATAACACGTAACATACACTCAGCTGCTGGTACCCGCAATTTCCATGCCAGGTAGCAACTTTGTTAGCATGCTTGCTGGTACAATTGGTTTATTTGAGAAAATGATGCCCAATTCCTTTTTCTCTTCAGATGTATTGCTCCTCCAGGAAGCTTGCTGCAATCTCTCCCAGGAAGAATTATTTACTTGCCCCTCTTCAGAGAACATCACAGGACTTGTTTTTGGTACCGGTGGATCAAAATCCACAAGTCTGCCTCCCCTGTCTCCTAGGCTCATAACTAACAAGGTCTATGTTGTATTCCGTCTTAGCCATGTGAACACCTGGAATTTGCTGGTGCAGAGTAGGAGCTAGGCAGTGGCTGATGAAAGACCATATGTGTGAGAAAGTCTCCACTGACCTCTGAGTTCTTGGTGTGATGGACTAGTCATCACATGCCAATCTTTACTTCAGGAAAGGAAACAGATGGATGCCCACAGCAGGTACGCTTCGGCTGGGAGGATGTAACGCTCTACTGGTCAGTCTCCATCAATCCAACAATAGTGGCGAGTCCTCCTCAGGCCAAAAGGTTGTTTCTGACAATGTCATTAATTCAGTTCACTGTTTCATATGCCATGATATACAGGCATCAACTTGGGTTATTGACCCATGAAAATGAAATGAAATGCATGGCAGAAATTTTCTGACAAAGACAAATTGAACATAAGATTTTTAAATTAAAACTACAGGAAGAGATGAAAATAATAACAACAATGAAAGAATAGGGGCTGGAGACAAAAAATAAATCCTGACTAGTTATAAAGGATTTATAACCAAAAATGTTTAAAATCTATATTTACGTTTTTGGAAATTTAAATATTTGTTTTCCTTTAAGAATACTGGAGTTTGTAAAACATAGATATTCTGCTTCAAATAATTTGAGTTAAACTTCATGTAGTGGACTCAGGCATAAAGGCAGGACCTAAGATGTACCCAAATAATTGGGAGTATGACCATGCATAGGTGCTCTCAGGTAAAATGCAATGATTAATCTATTATCTGTTAGTAACTCTCTTCTCTAAAGGCCCCTTTCAATGAGGCCATCAACCATGCTGAAGAAAAAGGAGCGATGGTTAATAAAATATCATCAACTTGACAATGCCTAAAAGCACTTCAGAGGCAGACTGCTGTCATTTTTGAGGAAGTTTCTAGACCAGGTTAATTGATGTGAGAAGACCAACCTTAAATGTTGGGCAACAGTATCCCATGGGCTGGGGTCCTGGATTGGACAGGAAGGAGAAAGCAAGGTGAAGGAACGCCAGAATTCATTACTCTCTGAAGGTACAATGTATCCAGCAGCCTCCAGCTCCTACAGCTATGAGCTCCCTACCCCAATGGTCTGCATCTTTAAACTGAGGCAGAGTAAACCATTCCTTCCCTAAGTTGCTTCTGAGAGATACTTTGTAAGAGTAATTAGAAAAGTAATGGATACAGAGGACTTGTGTAGGTGAGTTATGTTGATTATGATGACTTCCTCGATCCAGTACATCTTACTGAACCTGTATCTGCAGCCTTGATTAAGAGCCGTGAATACAGAACTAAACAAGACAGGCCAGGCCCCTTGTCCTTAGGGAATCTGTTTAGTTAGAATGGGACTGCGAGCACAAGCTGGCCAGGGTGAAGAGGAAAAAGCACACGCCTTTTGCCAGGGGAAGGTGGCATGGCTAATGTAGCAAGCTAAACAGATTAACTCGCTGCCACTCTTGTAGCTGCGTAGGATCTATCTCTCCGTAGGGCAGATCCTTGGCAGAAGCAGTATCTCCGGCAGCAGAGAAATATAAGAAAGCAAAGTGTATGAAAGCAAGCCTGCCAAGCTGTGCACTGCCTGCTCCAGCACAGATGTTCAAAGTAGGTGGCACATATTGGATAGTGCCTCACCGCAGCCCTTCCAACAGGGTCATGAAAGACGATGAAAAGGAGGGCAATTGTCCCAGGTTAGAGAAGGCTAAGAAGGCTTGACAAAAAGACATCGCCTTGCTCCAGGTGGGAGGTGGAGAGCATGTAATTCCTGGACAATCAACAAGCTGTGAAATTGCCCCTTTACATGGGTACCTGAGCATCAGACTTGCATCTCGCCTACCCATTCTGCAGCACCTGCAGGTTTGTGTTCCTTTGTTCCTTCGTTTGTTTGTTTGGGATGGGATCTCACATACTCAGGCTGGCCTCAAACTCTCTAAGCTGTTACGGATGACCTTGAACTTCGGTCCTCCTTCCACTGCCTCTTGAGTGACAGGATTGCAGGCATGTACCACATGTCCAGCTCGATACCTGTGCCTTACCTGAGGTAACTTTACACTTAGAGAGCATTGCAAAAGCAGTTCAGAGAGTTTACACACACCCTTCACCCAGCCCTCCCCACTAACGTTGTGTTATACAATCAGGAAGTTATTGTTCAATGTTATTAAGGAAAGGACAGATTTTTCTGGGCACTTTATCAGTTTTTTACTAATGTCCTATTCCTGGTCCAGGCCCCCACTTGGTCTTCAGCTCCAGCTGTCCGTCCACCCCTTCCAGATCTCTACTGCTGGATACTCTACCCATGGAGCTGCTCTTTGAGTAGGGCTAGATCCAGCCTCTAATTACCAGGTCCTTGTCATTGGAGTGATTGTTACATCATTTCTGCTAAGAAGGTGGGTCCCTTCCACCTGTACTCAGAGACCCATGGGGCCAATGATGGAGAAAGTGGATTCTTGTTTACATTCAGGCAGCAGTAAGAGTGATCATAATAGTGCAAGGTGGTTCGTCGGGTAGGGAGCACCATGTTGTCCACTTTACACACCTCTTTCCAGCCCCAAAAGAAGCCCAAGTGGGAAATACAACCCTTGTACTGTGGATGCAGCAGGAGGTCCAAGGGAGGACAACATCATTGTATAGCTAGTGGTTAGCGTGGAGTTCTAGAAGCCTGGGTTATCTACCAGAGAAGCCCTGCTCTCCTCTGGGAGCAAGGCCACCCAGCACGGTACTATGAAATTAAGATGGGACACACAGGGTGTTGTCATCATGTGGCTGCCGACCTGCACTCTTAAGTCAGTTCAGTGGCTGGGTTTTCCAGTATTGATTGTGCACTTCTGGAAACAAGGTGAAGAACCCTGCAGTGTTTCCAATGTTGATGCCTGTAGGCATGCTAAAGCTGTCTCTCTCGGGACAGGATGCTGTCTGCTTCCACAGATCATTTCTTGGAGAAACGGTTGATCACTTGGCTAATCCATGGTCTCTAGCCTATGATCTCTCCACCAACTTCAGAGCCAGGTCCCACTAGCCTCGGCCTATACAGATAGGCAGAAGCTGGAGTGTGGTTTCATGGTGTCACCATCCAGGATGCAGGTGTCTGTGTCAAGCACAGTAATACACTGTGTGTTCAGAGAGCCATCACAGTTTCTGATCTGCTTGGCTGCTAAACATGCAGATGAGCTCGTGGGACAAAATTCCTAATTGGCTGCCACTGACCTGTCTGTGACTTTTTAAATTTAATCTATTTTTTAAATTAAGGAATACTTTATTATTTTCTATATTCCAACTCACAAAATAAGACCTTAGATATTTAATATACTGCATTACCACTGTATAAATGGGAAAAATAAATTCAATGTTTCAAGACATTAGTGGTTTGAATGAGAATGGCTCCCATAAATTCATGTATTCAGTCCCCAGTTGATGGAACTGTAGGGAAAGGGCTAGGAAGTATGGCCTTGTTGGAAGAGGTGTGTCGCTGGAGGCTGGCTTTGAGGTTTCAAACGCTCATGCTATTCCCAGTTAACTCTTTCTGCCTTGTGCTTATGATCAGGATGTAAGCTCTCAGCAACTGCTCCAGCACCATGCCTGTCTCCCTGCTGCCATGCTCCCCACCATGATGGTCATGGACTCACCATTTGAAACTGTAAGCCTCCAACAAACCTTTCTTCTATAAGTTGCCTTGTTCATGACATCATTATCACAGCAATAGAAAAGTAACTAAGACATAGACCAATATGGCTGTTAATTTCTGCAGATGCCAACTCGACACAGTAAACTGGTAGGCTATGTTTTACAAAGTTGACAGCACAGCTCAAGTCCCATAAATTCAAATACATTATATATTGTATCTCTTACATTTATATATTATATACAAATTATATTTTAAGTACATATGAGTTATATTTATATGTTACATAAAATTTATGTATTATAAAAATTATACTTAGTTATTATATAAGAACTCAAAAGTATATATGAAAAGTCCAATAGCTGTATGCTCTGTGTCAATAGCAGCAACAGCTTTTTCAGGCTCTGCAATCATCTGAACAAAATGATACAGACAACCAGTTCATGGCATTAAAAATAATACTAAATAAAAACAAACCCCATAAAGCAGCATGGTTATGTAACTATTGTGGTACCTGGCATTGTTTATTATTTATCATCATCATCATCATCATTATATTCTTAGTCACCATCTGGAAATAGAACATTCTGAGTAACAGCATTTAAAACAGTGTTGATGGAACATGGCCACTACCAATGCATCATAACGCAGGCACAAGCTCGTCTACATCCTCAGAGGTGCAGTACAGTGCTGTCCCACATCTATAATGCTGGAGGATACAGTTGAAAGGGCATACTTGAGACCTGGTTCTACTTGTCAAGCAGAGCTGTATGTAGCTTTGATGCTTTAGAAGGATTAGCACCCAGCCAAGAAGGCAGCTCAACAAACTCTGAGTAAGTACAGAACTTGCCAAAGTTCTCCGGCTCTGGGGAATGAATCTTGCAACATTTTATACCCCTTAAAGGCTCAACCTATCTCATCTCAGTGCTTCAGCATTCACAGATAGGAACCCTCACATACTCTGGGCCTAGCCTGAGAAAGGAGTGGGCTGAGGAGATGGACAGAGCTGAGCCGTCACCCTCTGCTCTGTGGTGTCCATACCTGTCTCCACTGGAGCAGCTCTAGCCACCACCCAGGCTCTCCTCACCCCTTCCAGAACCATTTTGCAGCCTGCCCTCAGGTTTCCTATTGGCTAGGCAGTTCTTTGCACATCTGTTGTACAGGACATTGGATGGACATGGACGGAATTGGCTTTGAGAGCCAGAGAGGGAAAAGTTTGCTCCTATTCAAGACTCGTGTTTGACCCTTTGAGAAAAAGAGAAGGAAATCTTGGTCCACATTCAGAGAAGATGTGAAGCAGCCAGCCAGCAAACACACTTACCTTGAATACAAACAAAGCCATATGGACTCAGTTAGCATCTCGGACGCAGCTGGACACCCTGGGCCAAAAGAGATGCACAATACAAAATGGGGAGGGGAGTGGATGTGAAGAAAGAGCTCCAGGCTTAAAGCCAACCTCTGAATCTGGCCTCAAATCTGTCCTTTCCAACTCTGTTGCCTCAAGCAAGTCACCTTGCTCCTCTGGCCCTCAGGTTAAATACTTATGGCTGTGCCAGAGGCTACATCCTCCCAGTGAACCTACCATGATAGGGTCTCCAGCCCTATCTGTGCTGAAGAGCCATAGGATTGCCCAAAACCATTTGGCTGTCAATCATGGTGACTTCTGTCTACTGCGGCCATTGTACCTGTCCAGTAAGAGTCTAGGGCTATCATGAGGGTAAGACATGGTCCTTGGGGTAGACCTAGCAGCAGCAAATATGAAACAATGAATATATGTCAAATAGGAAGTCATCATTAGTGTGGAATGGAGCCAGATGGGGAGTCAGTGAGTGAGCCACCAGGAATCACAAGTCCCCAGATGGGATGTAAGTCTTACACTCTTCCAATCATTATGAGACCTGTAGTCCTTAGGCCAGTAGCGTGTCCAAGCTTAGAAGTCATCCTGGAGCCATGAGAAAGAGAGTCTAGCCTCAGCCTGGTACAGTCCAGGTTTGGAAGCAAGCAGCTCATGGCTGCATACTGCAGCTCAGATGAGCTGTGAGTCTCCAGGTCCATCCTGGTGATTCTAGGAATAGAAAGACTTCAGACTTCCTTTGAGCAGCTCCCCACTCCTCTGAGAGCAGACACCACTACCACGATGTTTCCTAGTGCACCAGGTTGCTTCTTGGTGATGGAGTCATGGTGTTCCTTCTACGGTACCCTCAACATCTCTTGTCCCCAGCACCAGAGCAATAGAGAAGGAAGTTGAGGACCTGGTGTTCTTAACCATCCTCCCTCAAGGGTCCAGCTTCCTGCTCTGACCTTCCTCAATCCCGTTATTGCCTGTGGGGTGTTCCCAGATATGAAAAAAAAACCCACATCATTAACAGTATGGCTTTCCCTGGCCCCTTTGATTGATTAGAGTCAAGAGTAGCCAATGTCTATGAAGCTGGGCTCACAGACCTTGACCCTGAGTGGGGCAATTGGGAAAACACTGGTTTGGAAGTCTCTCCACCACCTCCTATCTACTAGCAAAAGCCATGGCTCTGGGTTTGTATTGTCATGCCTGCCTTCCTAAACTGAGCCTTTGGCTCTTCTCCTGTGAAAAGGCAAGGCTCTCTCTGGGACTGAGTCTTGTGCCTTTTCCTGCCTCCACACATTACATCATCTGCCCAATCCCTCAACTTGAATGTCACCATCTCTCCATTTGTTACCACTCGCAGATGTCTAACTTCTGTCAGTCTTTCCTGACTGCTGGGCTCCGTGTGGCCTTTTCCTGTGTTCTCATGATAGGGATCAGAAGAGGTGGCATGCAATGGCACACCCTAGATCCCTGGCAGAGCAGGGCATGGCATGCCTTGGGAACTTAGGCCTAAAGGAGGAAGATCTTGGCATTCCCGCATTTAGAAATGTCAAGCATTTGAGTGTACATGGGCAATGATCTTCCAGCTTCTTTTCAGTCAGCCCAATCCATGGGCTGAGGGCAGGTTGTGAACAGTGTCTTCCCAAGGACCACAGAAAGCATTCAGTGAAAGAGGCTGGGTGAATAAAGGCCTGTGTGAGCAGAGTATGGTGGTTAATATGACTATCAACTTGACTGGCCTGACAAACACCAAGGTAATTAGTGGTGCTCATCTCTGCCAGTATCTGTGATGGCATTTCCAGAAACAATTAGATGGTGAGGCTCTGACCTAATCAAGAATTAATCATTGGACAGAGTCATAATTTGATGCCATTATATGGAGCTGCTAGAAGGTAAGAGGTAGGTCACAGGTAACAGAAGTGGGCACCTGGGGCAAGGGTGCCCCTGGGAACTATGTCTTGCCCTAACCCTTTCCCATGCTCCTTTTCTCTACTTCTTGACAAGGATAATGTGAACTGCTTTGCTCTGCTATGATAGACAGACATCTCCCAAACTATAAGCCAAAATGCATCCTTCCTTGGTGTAGTCTGTTTATGTGTGGTTTTTCATTACCGTAACATAAAACAAACGTTAACAGTGACAAGTAACAAGTGGCAGTCGTGACAGAGAGGTCCCCACCAAGACGATGTCTCCAATGGAGCAACTATTAGGAGGTGAGGCCAAAATTTTAATCTGGAGTGAGAGTAGAGAAGAGGTAAGAGACGGCCTTCGTATCTGGAGTGAGAGTGAGGGGGAGGTTAGAGATGCCTTCGTGTCTGGGGTGAGAGTAGAGAAGAGGTTAGAGATGGCTTTCGTGTCTGGAGTGAGAGTGGGGGGGTTAGAGACGGCCTTCATGTCTGGAGTGAGAGTGGGGGGGTTAGAGACGGCCTTCGTTTCCGGGCAAGTGAATCAACTCAAAGACAGGTATGTTATCCACAACTGAAAGCAGAGAAACTATCCTAGAAGATAACGTCACCCAGAAGTGAAAGCAAGATGGCTGGAAGATCAAGGAGGAATGTGAGGGTGGTTTTTTCAAATCAGGGCTCATGTCCATCAGAGTAGAGCTGATTGCTTCCAAAGCTACTAATCAGACTGGAGCAGCCCTCAAAGCTACTAATCAGACTGGAGCAGCCCTGGTGACTGGCTATACTGAACTCACTGTCCCATCCATCTCCTTTTACTTGCATGTACCTGTTCCTGGGGTCCTCCTCAATGAATTCAATCTGCATGAATGAATAGTGTGAAAGGGGTGGGTCATGGACATAATTAGTCTCTTGATCTACTATTGGTGTGTGAGACTATGCCAGAGTTTTCTGTATTTCTAAAGAACACAGAAATGTGTGCTTGTATTTGAAATCCCCTTAATTTGGAAATGGTTGTTACTGACTAATAGTATCCTGTGGGCCAAAGCTCTTCCATGGGGCAGATCCAGCTTGCTCTCTCTATCCAAAGCCAAACAATAGCCACAGGTAAGGACATTATACTTTCCAAAGTCCTCACAGTAGCCCTCTGGCCGGTCCTTTAAACATGTTGGAGAAACTGTTCTCAAAGAGGCATATTTGTTTGCCCAGAATCTTTCATCTGGTTAGTAGAAGAGGCAATACCAGAACTTCTCAACACTCTCTGTAGCTCTTTCTCTAGGTCCTGCATTGTCTCCACAATGGAAAGAACAACAGAGCCTTGTTACCTGGACAACTTGAGAGCTCTGGCATTGGCTGCTGGTCTTGATATTATTAGAAGAGAAACTGTGAGAACAGTCAAATGCATTCTCACTTAATCTCTACAGGCAGAGGAAGGAGTTCTAGATCAAATGAACAGATGGCTTCTTTGAATCACCAAAGCAGCGTCATGGTCTTCCCTCAGTTCCTAGGGAGACTGGGTCGTGCCAAGTAAGGTCTCAACTTTGTTGTCAAAAGCCACAGGGTGATCTTTTTGCCATCCTTCTCCAAAGGGACCTCTGGACTTTAGCAGGATAACTGAACATTGTAAAGTCTTTGGAATGTGTTGGGTAGTGACTCTGAATGACACTAATTCTCAGTAGTCCAAGACATTACTGTGGGTATCTAGACCATTGAAGAACAATTGACCATGGAGTCAATGAACTTTATCTTAGATCCTTCTCCCAGTGAGTCCAGAAGTTCCACCTCACCCCCCCACCAAACCAGCCTTTAATTATTTCTCTGGCTTCAGAATTCATAACTGAGACAGACATATTCAACAACATGTAAAATCCTCCAGAATACAAGACCAGTTAAATTTCTTAGAGCTGTTTAAGGCTCATGTTATCTAAGGGTATTTAAGGTATGTTAACCCAGGGATCTGCATTTTATGTGTTTACGGTTTGCTGCCCACAAGGTTTGCTCAATATGGTAGATGCTAGCAAGAATAAAATCTGAAAGTATGCAAAAGATTCCTACCTTTTGGATCATATTGAGTCCTATAATCTATAGTACAGTGGGTTTTATAGCAATCTCATGCCAGCTCTACTCTCCATTCCCGTTCTTACTGCCCTCTCTCCCTCTGAACCTCTTCTTCTCCCCCAGGAAGACCCCCGCCTACCTTTGTGTGTTTATTTCATGTGTATGGCTCACTGATCTAGTTAGAGATGCTTGCATGCGAGTAAGCATGCCGTTATTTACTAGAGTATAGGCAACTTCCCTGTGGCTCCACTACTGAAGAAAAAAAATAATAAAGTCCCTCTCCCCCAGTAGCCATTAGTACCTCAGCTAGGGTTGGGCCCTGAGTAGCTCGTCCCCATCCATTACAGTCTTTGACTTTTCTGAGACAAGGTCTTGCTTTATAAGACCGACTAACCTGGTACTCACTATGTAATACAGGCTGGCCTTGAACTCCCTGCAATCCTCTGCCTCAGCCTCTGGAGTGCTGGGAGTTCTCTCAGCACAGGCATTTCTTGTGTCCTTTCGAAAGCCAACTTTGCCGTCTCACTAGTTCCCCAGCTAATGAATTATGCAAATCTTTGGCACGTACATGTTTGAGAAAAAGGTTTTTAACCTTTCGAGAAGTATTGCTTTAACAGTTTACGTGACTCCAAAGATAAACACCTGTGAAAGATTCAGTTGGCTGGATTAGACGGCAGAAAAATGCCTGCCGTTTCTGTCTTCTCTCCCTTGGACCCTGCAGCCTAGCACACTGGGCTCCCATCAGCACCCTGAGAGGGGAGGGAGGCTGCAGGATGACCTGCCCATGTGTGTGGAATATAGACACCCTCTCCAGGCTCAGGCAGCACAACCATACTGTGAGAAAAGCCAGTACCTTCACAGCCTGGGGACAGGTGATATCTTTAGGTACCTGTAATTAGAAAATAAACACATAAGAAAGACAACAGCTACCCAGCCTTTCCCCTGTGGGTCCTATTAGATGGGGTGAGTTTGCCTCAGGCATTTCCTTCACTCTTTACGATGGGGAATAAAGGCAGGGCCACAAGTACCTGTGT
>LOJH01029392.1:4154-17437 GCA_001685095.1 Ellobius talpinus
CTGCCTCTGCTTCCCGAGTGCTGGGATTAAAGGTGTGCGCCACCACCGCCCAGCTATAAATATGTTTAAAGATTATAAAAAATATTCTTATTTTCAGAGAAAAAGAGGAACAATTCCCTATGCCTTATTAATTGATTCTCATTTGTGACAAAACTTCTATTTTTATATAAGTCATATTTATTGTACATATGCAAATAAAATAATTTACATAAATAACATTACATATATAGTAGAATTATAATTTATGTATGAAAACTGTTTTTGCATTGGCATTATATGAAATGTATTCTTATAGGACTTTTTTCTACCTTAAATTATGTGAGTATGTCTAATAATAACGTATGTGAAATCTGATCAAAATATTTTCCTAATGCACATTCTTAAATTATGTTTGAGTTAGTTTTTAAACATATCTGGCAAGTAATTTTTCAAATTATGTTAAAGCGAAGTAAAGAAATTAATAACTTGCATTCATTTTTGTTATAATAAGTTTAGTATACTTAAACAATATTCAGAAAATGTGCTGAGTATATTCAGATCTAGCCTGGTGAACGAATGAGTTCTGGGTGTTGCTCCCAGGAAATGGATTCATGGTTACTTACTGGAATTTGGGTAATTCTCCCATCCCTCAGGAGGTTTTACAATGGGGGAGGTTTTACCTTAAAAATCCTATAGCTTTCTGAATTCCCTGAGCTTTGATAGTTTCCAAGCAGCTGAAAATTGGGAGTTCTATGTCCTGAGATGCAATGTATCAATTCTGGGGAGGGGGGAGTTAATTTGTTCTCTCTATGAAGAAATGTTTCAAAATAATTGTTCATGTGCTTTTAGTTCTTTTCTTTTAGATTGCAATATAATTACATAATTTTTTCCTCCCATTTCCTTTCTCTAAACCCTCCCATACAGCCCTTCTTGCTCATATTCAAATTCATGACCTCTTCATTATTTATTGTTACGTATACATATACATATATGTATGCACATGTATATGAATATTCATATACTGTGGTGTATATGTATGTGTATATGCACATGTGTCTTTATACTTAAATATAAACTTCTCAGAGTGTATGATACTACTAATGTGTGTTTTGCATTCAGGGATGATCATTTGGTGTTGGATAACCATGAGACAGGGTTGTTTTTTTTTCTACTTATAGCACTTCAATGGTTCTTTGCATAGGGTTGGAGGCCTAATGGAGTTTCTCCTATCCACTTTGGCACATCTATAGTGGTCTGTATTCAGCTCATGTTAGCTCTGTCATGTTGCTGAGACTTGATGGATGTACTAGACGCTTTTAGATGTCTATATAATCTCACAGAAAACTCTCTGGTCCTCTGGCCCTTATAATTCTCTTACTCTCTATTCCACAATGTCCCACTAACCTTAATACCAGATTGTTCTGTAGATGTATCTACTGGTACAACTCTGCATTTAATAATATGAGTTTCAGAAAGAAATTGTGACTAAATAAATGTTAACTGATGTGAAAGCAGGTCTGCCCACAAGAGTCACACAGCAGCAAACTAATATGTGCTACCTTTAAACCTTAATTATGTCAATAAAGAAGTCATCCAAAATCTGCAAGAAGTATACTGAATATAATTTAAATGCACTAAATAAAAAATACAATTTGTAAATATATTCATATTCTAAGTTATGTATTTGTTAAATATGCCAGATGATGCACATTTTGTTTAAACTTGTATCTGACAGGGCATTTCACCCTCAAAACAATTACAAAATAAATACATATAATTACTAAGAATATTTGTCATTATCTAAATAACACAAATCATCATCCTAAATGTGCTAAAATTTAAGTAAAAAATCCATTAATTTTATAAAATGTAGTAAAATTTAATTTAATTTTTTTTAAATTATTAATTCTATTATTTATTTGATGCTTTTTACTTTGCTGATGATCAACATTAGGTAAGTGATTAATTTCCATATCAATTGTTTCATTACATATTATTATCCCCCCTCTCTCTCGCTCCAGTATCTTTCGTACAGTAAGACCCTCTGCACTCTCAAAAGAGAAACATAAACACCAAAACAGTCATAAACATTTTAATGACAGTGGTGTACTGCCTAAAAGTTATGCTAGGGAAATGGCAACACAAGAGTTTGAGGGGGTAACCCATAACTGATTCGACTTAAGGCCTACTCCATTAGATGGAACTAATGCCTGACACTTTTTGGATTACCAAGAGCCTGAGACTAGTTAGCCCAGGGACCTAGGTTAAACCAAATAATATTTGTCTAAGAAATAGAAAAATATAGTGATAAAATTACTCTTAATGATATTCTGCTATACTCACAGGTCAATGTATTGTTTAGCTGTCAACAAAGCTGCTTCCTCCTGAAACAGTTGAGAACGTATATAACCACCCAGAGCCAGACATTATGCAGAGACTGAGAGACCTTGGCACACTCAGCCCTAAATAGGAGGACTCCATCAAACAACTCTCAGAGCTCAGGGAACCCCACAGAAGAGGACGCAGATAGAGTATAAGAGCTGGAGGGGACAAGGGAAACCAGGAAGTTCCAATATTTGTGACTCTGAAATTTCATAAGTTGAACCCCACTGGATGCTCTTCTTTTGCCATTCTGGTGTTTCAGACATCAATCAAAATAGTCCGTCAAGCTCTACTTACATTAGGGGACCTTTGTTAGCCCAAAGTTCTAAATACTTCCCTAACCTCCCACTAACCACTTTAATGGCTTAAAACTACATATTCGAATTTGTCATAGCAGTGACCTAGTTTTTTGGTACCACATTTAAATATTGATTACTCAATGGTTCTCAACTTGTGGGTCATGATCCCCATCAGGAACAGATATCAGATATCCTGTGCATCAGATAATTTCATGATGATTCATAGCAGTTGCAAAATTACAGTTATAAAGTAGAAACAAACTAACTAATGGATTGGGTCACCACAAAATGAAGAATTATATTACAGGGTTGCAGCATTAGGAAGGTTGAGAGCCACTGCTCTACGTGTTGAGTGAGTAAAACGAGATCAAGGAAGTGCGTGCTCGTTTTTGTTCACAGTGTGAAGGAACGGCATGAAGAAATGGTGACAGCAGGAGTAGAGGCACATTATGTCCGCGGTAAGGATGAAAAGAACAACTGACTCCAGGCATGTGCTATCTTGCTTTTGTATTCCATTAGAATTTACCCACCTCAATCCTCGTAATCTAGAATCAGCCTCACATAGAGTCTGAGGGTGACTTCCATGGTGGATTAAATCCCATCATTTTGATAACCGATGTTTTCTTACTTAGGACATCTGCTGTTGTAATACAACGCCATGTCCCAAAAGAGCATGCAGAGGAAAGTGACTTTTTTTTAGCTCACAACTCTCAGTTCATGCTGAGGGAAGTTGACACAGGACTCAAGGCAGAAACTGTGGAGGAAGGCCTTACTGTCCAGCTCCTCATGAATTACCCAGCATGCTTTCTTATACAGCTAAACATCACTAGCAACAACAAATATCACTTGTCAAAGTTCATCAACAAATAATATAGGGTCACAAAAACGTAAAACGTCGGGATGATTATCAAAATGACAACCATGTACAATTATGTGCTGTTCAAAAACATGCTAGAAATATAATTGCTCAATTCAACATTTTAGAAAACAAAGAAACAAAGGGAATAGAATAAATCAAAACAAAAATTCAAGTCTCTAAAGGTACAATAAGGAAAACAAAGGTGACAACAAATAGTCACATCATAAAAGATCACTAAAGACTTAATTCTAGATTTTAAGGTCCATTATCAAGCAAAATAAACCACATGAATAATCAAGACAGTATGTCTCCTCAGGAAATTAACAACCCAGTCATTTTCTTTTGAGACAATTAATTTAGTTTACCTGCAGTACAAATATTTCAAATGAGCTATAAGAAATATGATCAAGGAGGTCAAAAGTGACATGAAAAAATTTAAAAAGCCTAACTGAGGGAGGACCATGAAAACACAAACAAGTGGTTGAACAAAATCATGAAAATAATTATAAAAGTATGAAAATTGATTTATAAAAAGAGATACAGTGCATCTACTCTATATATCAGAATGAAGAAGATACAAAAAGCTAAATAAATATACCATTATACCCCAATATACAACTTGGAATATTACAAATATTACTAAAGGGCTTAACATATTATTCTACAAATACTATACTGGCCAATCCATGTTCACTGCCATTCTATTAGCAATAGTTAGGAAGTAGAAACAATCTATACATCCTTCAGTTGACAAATTAATAATAAAAATGTGGTACATATATGATACAGATGATTAATTAGTTGTGAGAAAAAATTAGAATATAAAATTTGTAGGTAATTCTGAAAGTAGAAAATATATTGACTGAGGTAACCTGACCCGATAGAATAATCTGGATTTCTCAGAACTTTGTGGTTCCTAGTTCCAAGTGTTCATGTATGCATCCATAACTGGAGTAACGAAAGAAAACAGGGAAATAAAAAGGAGTGTGGGACAGGAAGAGCAACGCTAAAGAGAGAAATAGCAAGACATAGGTTACTTTAAGGGGAAAATGAGTAAAATAGAGATCACTCTAATTGGGGAAAGAAAGGAAGGTCAATACAGAAAGCAGGGAAAGGAAGAGAGGAAAATCACACTAATGATGCCTAAGAAAAGGCAAAAGGAATAATTATTATTTAATTATCTAAATTTCATATAACAATTGTAAGTCTGACAGGTTATATAAAGTTTCTATAACTTAATTTATTCAGTTACAAAATTACAATTAATACCTACTTTGTAAATAAAGGTATTATAACATACACAAACATTTTCACGCATAGTCTATCAAACATATATGTTATTTATAATTAAGAATGTGCATATATTAATAAATTCAACATAAATGTTTAAGTCTATTATATGTTATTTTTATTATTATGACTAAGCATTATTTCATTGTATTACATGCATTATTATTGACTCCTTAAATTTCTGTCAACAGCTTATGGTTAACTTTCCATAGAATATATTTCAATGCTTTCTAAACTTAATAAATAATGTTATTTTATAGAAAAAACAATGTGATTTCTTTGCTACAGTTTTGTGATGTGTCATGATAGTTATATGAACTATGATGAAAAACTAAAACATGAATATTGTAATGTACTGAAAACCTTTTTCAGAATAATTTAGAATGCTATGGTAATGGCAAGTTGGAACAGATGGCTGGTACTAGATCATCAATCTCAGTTACTTAGGCTGAAATAAACTTCTCAGATAGAGAAGGGTAATTCATCTGGATAGAAAAATATTCATTAAATCACTGTAGCCCTTCTGACTAATTTTACATTCAAAATGAAATTGCTAAGCTACAGGTGTTCCCTTTGCATGAACCTGCTTCAACACAGGTGGGTGCCTGCAAGAGCCAGTGTGATTGTTTGTTCAGGCTGTTCGAAAGCTTGGCTGATTACTTCATCCCACTACTCTTCATTCTTTTATTAAAATATGCATATGAATCAAGAACTGAAAATGATACATGTGTGCAACCAGACTTATAAAAGACTGTGAAATAATATGCTTTAGAAGAAATAGTTCAATAAAAAATACTACCTAAAATATTAATAATTATCAAACGTGTACCCACCATTTTTCATTGAAATATACACACATATGTAACATCTATACCTGGATTATTAGTGAGTTCGTATTGGAGGGAGATACAAGTGATTTCATGTTCAACTGAAAGAAAGAAACAATATAGTTTCCCAGTAACTTTCATATTCTTATTTAATAAGGACTTAAGAATGATTATTATGTGCATGAACTACATTTCACTTGCATGACTACTGTTGCTAGTAGTATTGTTAGTAGTATAAGTAGGCAAGTATCCCTTGCCCACATCCTTTAACACACACTTGTAATTTGTTAGGTACTATTGCTTGTAACAGAGTTACTGATCCATCAATTTATGACTCTTTTCCACGTATCTTCTGTGAGTCTCTCTTTTCATAGAACATTTATATACTTTTATATTTAAAATGCTCAAAAATTCAGCTTCTTTATTAAGAAATCAGGTATCCATAGGTATGCATATATAAGTCTGGGTCTTCATTTCAATTCCTTTAATTCACATGTCTGCTTTTATGCAAATAGCATGTTTTTTTATTAGTACAGCTCTATAGTAAAGCTTGAAATCATGGCTGGTCATGCTTCCAGAGTTCTTTTACTACACAGGAATGTTTTTGCTATCCTGGGTTTTTGTTTATCCATAGGAAGTTGAGTATTGTTCTTTCAAGGTCTATAATGAATTGTGTTATAATTTTAACATGAGTATGAATGTTCTTTCCATCTTCTGATATCTTCAATTTCTTACTTTGAAGATTTGAAGTTATTATTATATAGGTCTTATACTTGCTTGGTTAGAATTACCCCAAGATATTTTATGTTATGTGTGGTTATTGTAAAGGATGTTGTTTCCATGATTTCTTTTTCAGTCCATTTATTGTTTGTATATAGGAGGGCTACTGATATCATCTGCAAATAGTGACATTTTAACATCTTCCTTTCCAATTTGTTTCCCATTGATCTCAACTTGTTTTCTTATTGGTCTAGCTGGAACTTCAAGTACTATATTTAATAGATACGGAGAGAGTAAACAGCTTTGTCTTGTTCCTGATTTTTTGGAAATTGCTTTGAGTTTCTCACCATTAGTTTCATGTTGGTTGTCATTTTGTGTATATTGCTTTTAATATATTTAGGTAGGTTCTTTCTATCCTTGATCTCTCAAAGACTTTTAAGATGAAGGGGTGATGGATTTTTGATTACCTTAACATGTTGTATGTTGAACCATCCCTATGTATCTGGGATGAAGACTACTTGATCATGGTAGATAATTTTTTAATGTGGTCTTGGATTTGGTTTACAAAAATCATACAATGGAAAAAAGAAAGCATCTACAAGAAATAGTGCTGGCACAACTGGATTTTGGCTTGAAGAAGAATGCAAATAAATCCATAACTACCACCCTGCTCAAATCTCAATTCCAAGTAGATCAAAGACTTCAACATAAGTCCAGTTACAATGAAGCTGACAGAAGAAAGAGTGGGAAATATCTAGAATGTATTGACACTGGAGACAACTTCCTAAGCACAACACCAATAACACAGATACTAAGATTAACAATTAATAAATGGGACCTCATGAAACTGAAAAGCTTCTTAAAACAAAGGACACTGTCTATAGGACAAAACAGAAGCCTACAGAATGGGAACAGATCTTAATCAACCCACATCTAGCAGAGTACGGAGCTCCAAAACATGTAAAGAACTCAAGAAACTAGATGTCAAAATAATAATAATAATAATCCAATTTTAAAATGGAGTAGTGATCCAAATGAAGAATTCCTAATAGAAGAATTTCAAATGGCCAAGAAGCACGTAAAGAAATGTTCAACATGCTTATCCATAGGAGAAAAGCAAATCAAAATGTCTCTTAGATTCCATATTACACCTGTCAGAATGGCTAAGATAAAAACCACAAATGTAAGTTTATGAAGGGGAACACTACTCTGTTTGGTGGGAGTGCAAACTTGTACAGTTGCCTAAAAATCAATATGGTAGTTCCTCAGAAAGATGAAAATTGATCTAATTCAAGACCCAACTATACCACTCTGAGGCATATACCCAGATGATGTTCAATCCCAGCACAAGGGCACTTGCTTAATTATGTTATAGAAGCTTTATTTGTAAGGGCCAACACCAGGAAACAGCTTATTTGTCCCTCAACTGAAGAATGGATAACGAAAATGTGGTACATTTACCCAATCGAGGATTACTCAACTGTTAAAAACAATGGCGTCATGAAATTTGTATGGAACTAGAAAAAAACAACTTGAGTGAATTAATCCAGACTGAGAAAGACAAACATGGCATTTACTCACTTATAAGTGAATATTTGCTGTAAAGGATAACCATATTATGATTCATGGACCAAGGGAGGCTAGGTAAAAAGGAGGGAATCAAGGGAGACCCATGGATCTCCCTAAGAAGATACCCCACAGGTACACTGGAGGTGACTTGCATGGGAACATGAAGAACCCAGTTGGGGATAGAGGGAGGGAGAAAATACTAAAAGTGATGACTGTAAATGGGGACATTTTAGGGTCAGATATTAAGAAGGAGTAAGGGAAACTCCCAGGAATGCACGAAGATGATCGCAGCTAAGACAGCAGTGGATATGTAGCCTGAACTGGCCATCTCAGGTGACCAGGCAAGCGTTACAGTGGAGGGATTGGTACACCGATCAGCCACAAAACATTTGACCTACAGTCTGTCCTCCCTATGAGATGTGAGATGATTGGTGGCTACCTCAATTGTCATCAGAGAGCTTTCATTTAGTAACTGATATAAACGGATGTAAAGATCCACAACCAAACATTAGGTTGAGCTTGGAGAATCCTGCTGAAGAGAGGGAGGAAGGATTGTGGGATAGAGAGGTCACAAGGCTACCCACAGCAATTATCCTGGGCTCATAGGAGCTCACAGAGTCTGAACCAACAACATCGGAGCCTGCATAAGTCCAACCTAGGCCCTCTACATATATATGACAATGGTGTAACTGGCTACTTTTAAGATTTCTAGCAATGGGAATATAAGCTATCACTAATGCTTTGTCTGGCTCTTTGGAACCTATCCCTCATACTGGATTGCCTTGCCCAGCCTTAATACAAGGGGAAATGCTTAGTCATAGGGCAACTTGATAAGTCATGGCTTGTTGATATCCATGGGAGGCCTGCCCCTCTCTGAACAGAAAAAGAGAAAGTGCATATTGGGATGGTATGGAGAGGATGTAGGGGGAGGGAATTGAAGTAGAGGGGGAGGGAAAGCTACAATTGGGTTGCAAAATAAAGAAGCAAATTTAATTTTAAAAAAATTCTGAAATACTCGAAAAATTAAGAAAGTATATTAATAATTAAAAGCATAAAAATAATAAACATAATATCCCAGACAAGAAACACACAAAAGTTCCTGGAGCAATTTGAGCTGTGACTGGTCACTGTCTGCAACGAGGAAAGTCATGAGCTTCCATCTCTATACTTTATTCATTATAAATAACCAGGAAAAGTGGATAGAAGAGAAAAGTAGTTATTGAAGGACCTAAATTCAAATTCCTACCCAACTGCTGTTCACCTATACACAAAGTGTGCTCATTAAATGTAAATAATGTTAGCCATATTATTAACAATAAATAAGAGCTATGTGTTATATTTTAGTAATTATAACCTAGTTATAAGAAAGATACTTGAAATCCATTAATGTTTTTTCTTTGTCTTACTTGCAGGGAAAAGGGAAGCCAGGCATAAGGTTGTTCAACACCTTTGCAGCTTTGAGAGATCATGCGACTAAGTTTAGGCCAATGATAATAGTCACAGGCCATGGTCTCTCACTACAAATCACATGTGCCTTCTGCATATCTACCTTCACTGGTTAGTCTCAGTCCTCCTTATAGTTCAAAGGAAACCATAAGGGCAGGATCTAGGGCAACTATAGAGATGAAAAATGCTACATGTGTAAAATGGTGAAAAACTAAGATTCTGAGTCACTGATATTGTATAGTTTTCCCCCAAAGAATCTTGTTTATTATTTCCAGATTTTTAATTGGAGAAAACCAGCCTTCAACCTTTTAAAGATACAATTTTGGGGCCAAGAAGTGGTGGTGCACACCTTTAATCCCAGCACTCAGGAGGCAGAGGCAGGTGGATCTCTGTGAGTCTGAGGCCAGCCTGGTCTACAAGAGCTGGTTCCAGGACAGGCTCCACAGCTACAGAGAAACCCTGTCTCGAAACAAACAAACAAACAAACAAACAAAAGATACAATAGTGGGTTTTTCACTTCATAATTATTTACTAAGTGGACAGAGAAGTATGCCACTGTACAACTACATAATTATTTCTATAGAGGTTATTTCAGTAACAAATAGGCACAGGGATATTTCAAGTCCTCATAAAGTATGCAACTCTTAACAAGAAACTCAAATTTTACTCAAAAAGTTCAAAAGCTTTCAGAAATCAGAGAACTGTTTTTTATTTTAATTATGTTTTTAACTCTTATTTTATTCATTTACATATTTATTTATTTTAAATTCCTACTACAGTTTTCCTCTCCCTCCTTGCTTCCATTCCCTCTCTCCCCTCCCCTCCATTCACCCCTTTCACCTCATCTACTCTGTTCAGAGATGGGCAGGACTTCCAAGATTATCAACAAAACATGGCATATCAAGTTGCTCTTTCCCTTGTATTACAGCTGGGCAAGGCAAGCCAGTATGAGAAATGGGTTACCTAAAACCAGCCAAAGCATTAGGGACAGTCCCTGCTCCAATGTTAGGAGTCCAACAAGTAGACTAAGCCACACCACTGTCAAATATATGCAGAGTGCCTGGACCAGTCACAAGCAGACTCCTTGGTTGTTAGTTCATTTCTTGAGCCCCCACGTAGCCAGATTAGTTGATTCTGTGGATTTTCTTGTGGTGTCCTTGACCCCTCTTGCTCCTACAATCCTTTCTGCCTCTTTTCAGCAGGATTCTCCAAGCTCAACCTAATGCTGGCTGTGGGTCTTTGCATTTGTTTTGATCAGTTACTGGATATAGGTTCCCTTATAACAATTGGGATAGTCACCAATCAGATCACAGGCCATGGTAATTAAGAAGTAAAATGAATTATTATATTGAAGTACTTTTATATTTGATTTTATCAGGGTTTAGAAATGAAATGACTCTCACAGGCCCATGTGATTGAATACATAATCCCCAGGTTGTAATGTTCGTTTGGGAGACTATTGAACTGTTAGGAGGTAGGTCATGACTTGTTGAAGGGGATAAAACTTTGTAGGTTGTAGTAGAGTCTTGCCCGTAGTTACTTACTTAATCCTGCTGTCCTGAACTGCAACCTGGCAAACCACCCATGACTGACTATAGTAAGTCACGGAAACCGTGAACTAAAATAAATATTCCATCTCTTTAAAAAGATGCTCAAGCATTAACTTACCATACTGTTAATTTTCTTTTCAAAGTAAATACATTATCTTTAAAATACGTGAGAATTTATAAATGTTTACTCTCATTAATTTCCTTAACCCCTGGCAATAACCACTGGAATGAAATTAGTCTGCTGTAACTATACTGTCAAAATCTACAGGAATTTTAGGATCATGTGCCTTATCTTTTGCAATTTAAATTTTATTTTTGTACCTTCATAATTATTTCAACTGAATAAAATTGCAAGCAGTTTTGATGGATGAATTATGATTAGGAATTTAAATAAAGTGTTATAAATTATTCTGTTAATGGCTAAGTAAAATCACATAAGGTCTAGTATATTGAAAATAAATGAGAATTTTTACTTAAATGTAAAAGATTAATAATTATAACATTAATAGCAATTCTTAAAACAATTTGACCTACATTTACTGTTTGGCCAGATAATTACTTTATTTTAAATGCAACTTGTAAACAAATTAAGTGATCAGAAATGCAAATATACTTGTTAACAGTTTAATAAATTTATTATTAATATATTATCTAGTATTAACTACAACAGAAAACAGTGTCTTAAATTAGACTTTTCTTTCTTTTTGAAATATCTCTTAACAGCTTTCTATTTGAGTTTATTTTAACAGACACTTTAAATTTTATCTTCATTCTTTCAAAATGATTTTGTTTGTAATATTAAAATATATTTTTCATGAGCTGAGGACATAGCTCAGGACAGAGCAATGGCCTACCATCTGTAAGGTCCTAGACTCTGTGCCAAGAATACATGGATCTCCTGTTGAAATGTGTTTTCTCTAAGCAGATTTGAATTTTAATTTTAAGAAATCTGGAATGACAGATTTTAGGTTTTACTGGGAGTTTTTAACTCATTTACAATGAGTGAAAGCCTGTGAAATATTACTGGCTCCCACGAGGTTTTAAATGTCTGCATTTTACTAAAAAAATGGTCAAAGTTTATTCCAGATACTACACAATTCAGGTGCATAATAATGACAAAATTCTCCAAAGTCAACATATTTTCATGACTACCAGATTCAAGAAGTTTGATTGAAAACTAAAGAGGAGGATAAAAAATAAATTAATTAAATAATCAAATGAAGAAGATAAGACATATAAGGTTGAAAGATGAGCCAACTCAGAGTCTGCCTGAGCACCTAGCAACAGGCGCTGTCAAAGGTCCTGATCATGCCTAGCCAATGAGGGTTGACCATGCAAAGTCAATGGATCAGAATGCAGCCTGGGAGCTGAATAATAAAAATAAGCTGCTGTTTGCTTTGCACCTGACTCTTTGGCATCTATGCCATTGATGCTGCTGTACCTTCTCAGTTCTTTTCCCGAGCAGCCTTCAGAACACAGCAACAGCCAATGATGGAAAAAATGAAGAAATGAAAAGCAACCACTGACCACTGACTGCTTTTCTTTATATCACATAGGAAAGCTTGACTTTTATGTTTCCTTTTCTCCTAGCATTATTTTATAATTTTACTTATTTATAATTTATAAACCACACCCACTAGACATAATTTCAAATATAACTATGCAGCTATCATTTTAGCATATTTTAGACAGTTGGCACAATTCTCTGTTTTCATTTGGAATTATTGAATTTATCCTAACAACTGTTCTATGTGTTCTATGCCCCTTCTTGTAACATCAGTATGTATGAAATCAAATGTTTCAGCTTCTAATTTTTGTCATTCATTATCTTTATTCATTCTTGCTTTTAACAACTGTTTTGACTATTATAGAAGTCTGTGCTGAATGAGGTCATTCTCCTAGCTCTTCAGTGTTCCACTTTGGATGTTTTTAACACTATTCTTTTAAAACTCTGTATCCCTCTTTCCCCTCCTCCCCGTACCTGTGGGATGTGTGTGTGTGTGTGTGTGTGTGTGTGTGTGATGGAATGCTGCTTAAAAGCACAATTATTTATTGCATGCCTTTCTAGTGACTCTGACTAATTTAAGATTGCAATTTATTTTCAGTGTTCTAGCTTTGATACAACTCTTATTTGCATTGTAAACACTGGTGTTCATTTATGATTATGTCCTATAGATGTGAGAGTCATACATTTTGACAAACTTAGTGACTTGATCATTAGCTATTTTTTTTCCAAATTCTTTTTTTGTATCATCCCTTTCTGAGTTGCCAACTCCTCATTTTTTTCTAACCATTTTTTTTTATTTCAGACACTTTTTTTTATTGTTCTTAAAAAAATTTTCCACCTCCTCCCCTCCTCCCA
>LOJH01029393.1:0-17436 GCA_001685095.1 Ellobius talpinus
CGGCCGACAGAGCCTCCCCGCGGCCGACAGAGCCTCCCCGCGGCCGACAGAGCCTCCCCGCGGCCGACAGAGCCACCCCCAACCTGGTTTTCCAGCCCTAGGACACTCGAAGTTCAGGGTCTCAGCAAGGCGGGGGATGGGGGGGTAGGAGAAGCACCGCACACGCAAAAGGGCTGGGGGTAGGGTGGGTGCCTGGCCTGGGGAGATCCTGGTTTAGAGGACGGGGTATAGGTGGAGAGGTCATTTGTCCCATTACTTCAACAGTAGCCATGTAGATTCTGAACAAACAACAAAAGCCGTCGGGGTACCAGCATGCAACAAAGCCTTCCTGCCCCTAAGAGACCCCTGACCTCCTCACCTGTCCTTGCCTCCACTTTCAGGCACTTCCAACTCAAAGCAAGTTTGCCATCTCTTTCCTCTGAGTCAAGACTGCTCTGAATTCTCCAAAGTTACAACAGCTTAGGAAGCAGTGCAGAGAAATGACTCAGCTCTTCAGAAAACCCACGTTTCATTCCCAGCACCCAGGTCAGGGGGCACACAACTGCCTGTGACTCCAGGGGATGCCTCTGGCTTCTGCGGGGCGCAGGCACACAAATGCAGGCGCAAACGCGTGGGGAAAGCTGAGTGAGTCTTCCCTACCCCCATACAGCTCACCCCCAGGTGCCCGCACTTAGGTCAAGGGCCCGAGAGCCAGGCAGGTGAGGAAGCTAAGGCCCTACCCACCCCATGGTCCTTTCTCAGGTGTGCTGAGTGAGGAACCTGCCCTCTGCAACCCTTCCTCCCCAGTACCTTGGGGCCTGGTTTGTCCTGTCTCTGCTTAGGAGTGGTGACTTAACCCGCCACCGTGGTTCTCGAGAGAGAAATCTCTAGCTGGTCATGTAGGAGCTGCTGAGTGTGTCCCCTGGAGAACTGAACACCGGGGAAAAATAAAACACGAAGCTGCAGAATCAGAAAAACAACAGCCCCAAAGTTGATCATCTGCTTACGGGAGCTGGCTTGGGTGTTATATAAGGTCCCTGGGTCCGCCCCCTTTCGCCTATTGGCCCTTTTTAGAAACCCCGCCCCCATGCCATCCTGCCATTTCTTCCTGCAATGTCTTCTGGGAAAGATAAACCCCCACCTCAGGGAGACTTTCATTTTCTTTGTCCCCCTCACAGCTACGGTGAACCCCAAGGCGTTATCTCCACTTTACTGCTCTAGGGAAAGAATCCGGAAGCTACGCCCTGACGGTCCCAGGCCTTGAGCGCTAGGAGCTGGTCAGAACAGCCGTCTATCTGCTCCTCAAGCCCCTAGCTCACCTAGAGTGCGCACGCCTGACCCGTGGGGGCCACTTCCCTCCTGGGGCAGTCCAACCGCAAATTACAGAACACCGGGGTCCCCTGGGTTACCTCTCTTTGATGCTACATGTTCCAAGACAGCCAGAGAAGAGAGGCAAAGCAAAATGCCTGCTTCTGCTTCCTTCCCGTCTGTGCGTCCTTGGCTCCAGAGGTGTTCTCCCTGGACCCGTGCTCTTGCACAGGAGTCAGCTCTTACGTGGGGTGACGGTGCCATGGGTGGACACTGGGAAGGACAGTAGCAGTCATCCCAACCCTCCCAAGGGGTCAGTCAGGTCTAAGGCCACAGGATTTAGTCAGTTTTTGAGACAGGGTTCCACTATGTAGCCCTGGCGTTATGCCCGGATCATGGGGGCCCCCAAAAGACCACCAGGGAGACTGAACCCCGTATGTAAAGGCAAAGAGTCTTTATTTCAATCTTGAGCTTAGTCTGTCTGACGCAGCAAAGGCCGAGCGCTCCGAGCCCAGTTGGGGTGGGGTTTTCATCATAGTAGAAGTTGGAGTGAGGAGGATTCCTAAGGTTCAGGACCCCGATTGGGTGACATTTGTCTAGGGGTGTCTGGGTGAAAGGAGGTGTGTGCTGGGCTAAGGACACCTGGCAATCCTATCTACAGTGGCTGGAAAGGCAGGTATTGTCCCCTTGGATGCTGACTGGTCCGTTCCTCTGTGGTACCTGGGTGGTCTCAGTTTGTGGTCTTTCCTGGAGTCAGGTGTTGCCTTAGGGTAAACAGAAACTCAGGCCTACTTTTGGAGGGTCTCTATTGAGCCTGTCATGGCAGAAGGGTAGCCAAACTGCTGCTTGGCTCCCACACCTGCCTGTCCTGGAACTCGCTCTGGAGACCAAGCTGGACTCAAGCTCAGAGATCCACCTGCCTCTGCCTCCCGAGTGTTGGGATCAAAGGTGTGCATCTCTAGGCCCAGCTCAAGATAATCTTGAGGAAGGCAGTCGGGTAAAAATAGAAAGAGGCCTCTGGGTACCTGGCAGGATTTGAGCTGTTAAGGCTGGGTTCCTACTCTGACATCAGTCTGTCCCAAATGTGCCCACCTACAGCATGGCAGGCTCTGTGATCCATCCTCTGGAGTCTACCCACATTGTCCTCAGAGGAGTCCTAGCATGCAGGCATTGCTGCCACCCTCATCTTGTGAGTGAGTAGAAGCTTGGAGAGGACCCACCCTTCTAGGACACCTGTGGTCCCAGGTCCACGTGTCAGGTGTCACACACTCCCCTAATGGCTGCCTCCCTCCAGCCTCCGGCACCTGGACTTACTGGCTACTTCTCAGCTTCACCCCTCCCTTCCCTCTGAGCTCCCTCTACCCTGACCAGCCATGCTGGCCAAAAGGACCCAGGGCCAATGGGCTATGTATGTCCTGAGATGTTCTGTCTGCATTCCAAGGGGTTCCTGGACCTACAGCCCCGAAGCTTAGGACAAGAGGCTGCAATTAAAATCCTCCTTAAACTAAGACATCTGTATGGTGCCTGGTTTCATGGCGGCTGTTGGACCTCAGGAGAACAATGCTCTCTGGGTCTGGATTTTCTCTTGTAAAAGAAGATACTATTTCAGAGCATTTGGGATTGTCACAGGTGTCACATGGAAAAGCCGGGGACAAGGAGGACCACAGCAGGAGAGGTGTTCCATCTGTCTGTCTGTCATCTGTCTGAAGTTACCTTACTCCTCATATTCTAGGCTTCTATGGTATACAGAGAGAGTTAGCACCTCTGCTCAGAGAACAGGAGAATCAGTCAGTGACGCTGGCTTGCTCTGTGCACACAGACCCACTGAACACACCAAGCCAGTCATTAGATCCCACCTGTTTATTAACATGTGGTAGGGCGAGGGCCTGCTAGGTCAAGGCCGGTTCACTCCTGTTACCCACTCCCCAAAGCTGAAAGCTGAATTCAGCTGCCCTCAGGTTCTGCAGATGAGATGGTTTGGTGGCCCCTTGTGATGGAGGGTCATGTTGGTCCCCGATGGGAGGTGGAGGAGGAGGCAGATCTGGGGGACAAAAATGAGTAGAGGATGAGCTGCAGATGGTACCCCACTCCCCCCGTGACTCAGGCAGCCCAAGCAGAGACCCGCAGGAGCTCAGAGAAGCACACAGCACCCCATCCCCTTTCTAAGAACTACCTTTTGGAGCATGCCCAGAAAGCTGGAGTCCTGGGAGGCTTTGACCTGGAAAACCTCTGCCAGCTTTACTTTTAGAATAACCTTTGGCCCTGGGAAACCAAAAATGTGACTCAGGACCCAGCAGTCAGGGTCATGATACCTCCTGGGGGGGCATGTCTCCCACCCTCCAGACTCCCTTTCCTCCAGTGCTGTCCCATTGGATCAGGGACTCAGTACCAAGGAATCCCTTCCCCTTCTCTCACCTCCATGTCCACCCTCCAGCCCTCACCTGTTGCATGTGAGCTGTTGAGGAGGGCCATGAGGAGCAAGAGGGGCATCGAAGACCCCATTGTGGCTACCTCACTTCTCCCACGGCAGAAGGGAAGTGGATACAGCCACTCTTTACCTGGGCCCTCAGCACTGGTGTTGGGAGCACCAAGAGACCCGGCAACTGGATTTTCCAGTTCTCCCAGAGTGGTTCCCATGACCCTAGAGAGGGCCACTTACTGGCTCCGGGGTAATGTGGAGGGGTACCCCCCCAGGGGCCCTCCTGAAAGTGCCAGGCCCCACCCAAGCCTGGGTCCCTCAGTGGCTCTTGAGGGATTAATGATTAACCGTTCTTAGCTGTCATCATTCCTGCCAGAGGAGGGCTCTGGAATGCGCACCCCAAAGGGAGGGGTGGGTGGGGCCTCACCCCGTCCCTCTTGGTGTCTTAACAGCCCTGTCTTGGTGGCTTGCCAGGTGGGAAACCTAGGCATCTGAGAGCTTCCATCTTTGAGATTTCATTTCTATTTTATTATCTGTGAATGAGTGTTTTGCCTGCATGTGTGTATGAGCACCATGTGTATGCAGTGCTCACAGAGAAGGCATCAGATCCCTTGGAACCAGAGTTACAGACGGTTGTGAGCTACCATACAGGAATCAAACCTTCCTTTGGAAGAAGAGCAACAAGAGCTCTTAACCCCTGAGCCGTCTCTTAAGCCCCCATGCCAGACTTTTTATGTGGGTGCTGGAGGTAGAACTCAGGCCCTTGTGCTTGTATAGCAAACACTTTACCAATGAACCAATGATAATTCCTAAACAGGAACAACATGCAGCAGGTGTAAACCACCGCTGCAAGCTGGTGCTGTGGGCACACTCTTCAGAGCGGGAACTGAGCCATGGGTGGAGCAGCCTCTACCTCAAAGAGATTCTGGGAGCATCACATGAGCGCATACGTGTGAGGCACTAGTAGCGCTGAGCAAGCAGGTTGACTCTTAATCACAGCTACTCCTGCTCAGCAAAGAACCCTGAGGACTGGGTGGTCACAGGAAGCAGTACTCCACACAAGAGCCCAGATCCGGGCAGTTGGCCCCTGGACCCCCTGATAAGGACTTCCTATTCATTTTTCATCTCACAGACATGCCAGTTCTGAAGGAGGTGAGTTAGGGGTGCAGCTTTGACCCCTTACATTGCTACCATCTGGCTGACAGCCAGCAATGCTCGTGACAGGTAGGGCTGAAATGGCTATGAGCCATTTGCCCTCATCTGAAAAAACAAGATGGCTTTGCTGACCTCATCAGTTCTCACAAGAGGCTCCTGTGACTGACTCCCCTGCCTCCCACTCACACATAGTCACCTCTTCTGACTGTAAGATGCCATCTTGGGGCAGGCATGGTTGTGTCTTCCTGTAATCTCAGCACCCAAGCTGCAGAGGCAGAAAGAGAGTCACCAATTGGAGGCAAGCCCGGTCTTCATAACGAGTTCCAGGATAACCAACATAAGATACCAATATCCTCTCTCAAAATACAAAACAATTTAGTAGTCAGGTATGGTGGTACATGCCTGTAATCCCAGCACATGGGAGATGGGAGGGGAAAGATCATGAGTTCAAGGCTATCCTCAGCTACATAGCAAAATCAAGACCAGTTTGGAATATAGAACACCTTGTCTTAAAGCAAAACACACACACATATGTAACACATACACACACACAGAGAGAGAGAGAGAGAATGAATTAAGCCAAGTAAAACAAAAAATTTTAAAAAGATAAATTGAGTGCATAGGGCTGGGGAGGCTGAGAATGCTGGCTGCTCTCCCAAAGAACCAGGGTTCGATTCCCGGTACCCACATGATAGCTCACAACTGTCTGTAACTCCTAACTCCGATCCCAGGAGCTCCAACTCTCTATTCTGGCCCCCATGGGCACTGCGCAAAAGTGGTTCACAGACACACATATAGGCAAAACACGCATGCACATATGAAAAGCCATACTTAAAAAATGGCGGTTAGTGAGTTATTTTAAAAACCGAGCGTCTGTTGGCCTCTACCCACGCCAGGCTCCTCCTCTCTAGACACCTGGGTCTTCTGTGAGCTGTGACCATAGTGGGAGGAGGGTGTTTGTTCACAAGCTTGGAGTTTACTCCCAAACAGAAATTCTTGTGGCCAGCAGCATCTCTAGCCTCCTCCTGCCAGATACCCGCAGCACTCTGTGACAAGGATCACTCCTGGAATTGCCAAGTCTCCCCTGGGGAGGCAAAATTGGCCCTTTCCACAGGGAGCCAGTGTCTTGGGACCCTAGAGGAAGCGTGGTGTGGAAGACAAGTGGAAAAGGAGGCTGTCAGGGGCTCTAGAGTCCGGATGGAGCCACAGGGAGAGGCCTGTCTCCGCCTCAGGGTCCTCGTCCTGCAGGCTTCACAGTGATTTCACAGGCTGCCCAGCTCTGAGCCTTCATCAGTCTTAGGCACAACCGCAGAGGCTCATTAATCTCCCGTTAATTGAGTTAATGGCAGTTGACCTCTCTCCTTTCCTGATCCAGCCCTAAGGGCGTAGGCACTACTCATGCTGGACCACTGGTCCTCAGGAGCCTCAGCTGCCCCAGCCCCAGCTCCTACCCTGAGGATCTCAGGTCACGCTATTCCCTCTGCTGCCCACTTCCCTTAGGAAGCAATAGCCCTGCTTCCAACCCACCAGGGGACTCACATCTTTTAGGATGCTGGAGTATGAGCCCATAGTCTTGTGCATGATACACAACCACTCCCCATTGAGCCACATCCCCACACTGGCAACGGATCGCTGGCTGACTGTCTGCTGCACTGCCCCAGAGACTGGGGATGTGGATGTGGCGCGGGGGGGCATTGCCCCAGGGTGTTCAAGTAGATCAGCTGTAGGGAGGGTTAGGGGCTCCTCTCTCCTAGAACCTCGGTGGAGCTGGCCTCTAAGCTAATGCTTGCTCTAGGTAGGGAAAGAGTGAAGTCTCAGGTATGGGGTTCAAAGGGGATATGAGGTGATTCCCCCTTGAGCCCCACAACTGAGACTTATCAATGGGGGGGCAGAAAGTCTAGAAATAGGAGGTGCACTTTTCTGAACAGGGGTAAATGCAGCTTGGAGGTCGAGGCAGCTGCTGCCTCAGATGGCAGGAGAGGCATAGGAAGGACAGATGTCCCCAGAGGCTGGACAAGTGATGTCAGTCCCAGGGTTCCCTGCTTCAGCTGTCCCCACAGCCTGTCCTTACACAATGGAAGCTTCTGTGTGCCATGGACCATGTGAGGGCTGCCCCCTTCCCTGCTCTTTCACCTAGACTTGGGGACACTCCACCCAGGGCAAAAAGTGTGGCCGGCCATGTGTGAGTTAGGGGCGTGGGGCTGGATGACGCCAGAGACACAGGAGGGTGAGTATAAGCCTCCTCCCAGAGCCTGGATCTGTCCAGTGCCCTGTCTAATCCCTCTAGAACACAAGAATTGGCTCAGAGCCTGCAGGCCACCCCATACAAGCCATTCCTCCTGCGAGGGCTGGATAAGGAGGCAGCCTGGCTACCCCACCCAGATCCCTTCTGAGTCTCCAGATCCCACGCCTTTGGTGGAACCCAGGTATCTAGCTCCATGACACAGCTGCGGTCTCCCATTATCAGGGCACCCCTATGGGTGGGGCAGCTCCATTTGCTTAAGGCTTAGCTCAGAGTAGCCCCAGCCCCCGTGACGTCAAACCTGACCCCTTATAAGATGAAGGGTCCCTGGTCCCTGGTCCCTCAGCGGCCTCCTAGCTCTGACATGGCTCAACTGACCAGTGGTCTCTGTTCCACGTTTGGCTTCCTCTGCTGCCTCTTCTTCCTTCCAGCTTCTTGGGAGGCAGGTAAGATGCTCAGAGAGGTAAGGGGTAGAAATAGGGGGTAGAAATCACAAAGGTCTTATTTCTTGGTATGGATGGGGCTGGATGATCGGCCACAGCAATGAACTATGGCGAGAGGCACAAATGGCTGTGAAGGGTTGCCTAGTGTGTTCACAACACGCAGGAGAGGAATCTCGATTCTGCTCTGCTTCTTTTGAGACTGTCGGGGGGGGCTACACCTGCCTAGAGCTTCAAGCTTACATAAAGATGCTGTGTGGATTTTAGTTCTAGGGGGACAGGGGAGGGAGCTCGCACATCCTGGGCACTTACCACAGGTAAGGAACTCGTGGTGCTTCTGCCAGTGTCTCCTTAATCCCCCAGAGGGTCAATGATCTCCATCTTCTAGCGGAGAAGTCACACAGCTTGGGAGGCTTTGTGGGGCAAGAGCTCGGGGTGGGCTCCGGAAGGTTCTAGACAGACCCGGCTTCCCCACTTGACTCAGCCATTGAGCTAACCTGTCAATGATACAGCAGGAAGGATGCTGGCAGCCTGTGCCAGTGACGGGGGTACAGCCTACTCTGCACCAGGCATGGCTCTGGGGCTTCCTCCATATTTATTCATTTAACCTTCATGGCAGCTCAACGAGGTTCTGTCCCCATATGATAGGTGGAAAATATCCCAACACTTGGATAAGAAAAGTTTGCCACACACAAGAGATGCTAGGGAAGGAGGTAGCGTCACTAGGTTGGTTCACTTAGTTAACAGACAATACTGGGACAGGGAGTAGAGATGCCAGATGCAGGGGCACTTTGACGGGGGCTGGACATCTATGGGGGCATTTTTTATCATGTAGACAAAAGTGCAGAACTCCTACCTCCCTAACAGATGTGAGACCCTCAAACCCCCAGATGTGAGATCTGGGGGTGGGTACTTCTGGGGCATGGCAAGCAGCATCTTCTTCCAATAGGATCACCTGGCGAAACTTGTCCGGGGCTCCTGCCCTGAGCTCAGGGACTTGCTGGGGTTCCCATGGGATGGCAGGGTTGGGAGCTGAGACTCTTTCAGTGCCTCTGACAGACCTCTACAGTGTGCTCTGTCGGCATCCTGAGCTGACATCCGTGCTCCTACTCAGAGGGTCCTGGCTGATGTCCGTGCTCCTACCCAGATGGCCCTGCGGCACAGCCCTAGAGAGCCGGTCCGAGCTCTTCCCTTGTCAATGGATGTCCACCTGGTGTCAAGCCGCTGTACGAGTGGAACAAACCAGTAGGGGGCGCAGGGGAGCAAGTTCACCCTAGTCACCTGGAGATTTGCATCAGGACAGAAGGCTGGGTGCAGCAGGATGGGTGTGGTCGGGGAGTGCCCTTGGAGCTTGGTGGGGCAGGACGCGGGGAGAGACTGGAGGGTGCACAGGCATGTGCACGTGTGTATGTGTGTGTGGGGGTCTGGGCCAGGGTTGGGGCACGTGACTGTGTACGGCAGAAAAAGAAGTCAGGGGAGAGACAGAAGAAATCACCCAAGGTGGGCAAATTCCCCTGGACTGTTCCGATGTGGTCCAGCATCCGTCCACAGGACCTGTTGGTCCCCAGACTCAGGTAGGGCACAAAACTCCAGAGCCTGCCCAGGGAAGTCCCAGAAACACAGGGGCAGCACTCGGATTAAGTCACAGCAGGGAAGTTCAGACAGAGGATGTGGGAGGAGGGGCTGGGGTTGTCCTTACAACGGTACAGTTCTAGGCAAGCATGCTTGAAGCTCTGCGTAAGGTTCCCCGCACCGTGGTGGTGCACGGCTGTAAGCCTAACACTGGGGAGGCAGATGCAGGAGGATCAAAAAACTTCAAGTCCAGCCTAGGCTATGTGAGAACTTGCCTCAAAATAAATTAAAAAAAACTGACACTCACCCCAGACTTGATGGTTAGCCATCTTCCTCCTGCTTGTTCATCTCAGGAAGTCACTAAAAAGGGCAGATGTCACTCCTGAGTCTTCCAGCCTGTGGAAGTCACAAATTGTGTGTGTGTGTGTGTGTGCATTTCTTAATGTGCATAGTGGAAGGCAGTGAGCATCCTAAAGTATTTTTTTAAGATTTATTTATTTATTATGTATCCAGTATTCTTAGTATTCTGCATGTACACCTGCAGGCCAGAAGAGGGCGCCAGATCTCAATATAGATGGTTGTGAGCCACCATGTGGTTGCTGGGAATTGAACTCAGGACCTCTGGAAGAGCAAGCAGTGCTCTTAACCACTGAGCCATCTCTCCAGCCCCTCTAAAGTCTTTTCAACAGTTTCCTCTGACAATTCAGTAAGTTTTTACAATGTTGCCTGTTATTGGAAGCTGCTATTCTGAGTTCTAAGTATTGAGGTTACATGAGTGAGGACAAAGTTGTTGGGGACAAAGCCTGCACTTCAAGCTTGTTCCTCAGTTCTGCAAGGCCAGTGGAATTCAGCACTCTCTGCCATGACTGGCTCATTGGTTCACTCTGTGGGTCTCTATCGGGCCCTTGGCATGTTTGAAGCATGGAAGGTAGTGGATGCCTGGGTAGTGGATGCCTGGGTAGTTAGATCTCAGCTTCCTCCCCACCTGTAAAAACGTGGGTTTGTGAAAAAGATTAAATAAACAAACATGTAAGCTGCAGTAGGGCCCTCCCCTCCCCAGAGAGACTGACCTGGTTCACACGGTTGGTGCTGAGGTCTTAACCAGTCCTAGTCTGGGGCTGGCATCCCAGGATGTGTGTTCAAATCCTGACTCCACCTCTTACTGGCTGGGTATCCCAGGGATTACCTAATGACTCTGAACCTCGTTCCCTCGGTATAAAGCTGGGAGAACAGAAGATAGTTCTCACCCGCAAGAGGTTCTTGGGACAAATAAATGAGGATTATAGGAAATACTGAACAAAAGTTGTTGTTGCTATTGCTAAGGGGGGAGTCACTTCCTCCATGAGATTCCAGTTCCACAGATGGAAAAATGGGGAGACTGGCAGTTTCTAAGCACCTGGTGAGGGCTGGAAGCTCAGCCGTGGTGAGCGAATATTTGTGAAGAAATCAGGTACTGCATTAGCTCTCTCTAGTTGTAGCAAAATGCTGGAGGTTATAGACCTATGAAGACAAAAATTTTGTTTGGGGCCATTGTTTTTGAAGATTGCATCCATGAACAACTGGCCCTGGTGCTCTGAGCCCGTTGCAGCCCATCCTGATAGGACATACGACAGAGTGACGCCATTCCCTGATTGGTCAGGAACAGGAAAGAGAAAGGAGCCGGTAGCCTAGCAGTCTCTCCAAGGGAATGTGGTATAACCCAACCTCCTTTCATAGGCCCTGCCTCCCAAAGGTCCCATCACCTCTCAGAAGTGCCAATCTGGGGACTAGGTATTTAGCTCTTTGGGGGGCAGTCTGGATCTACACAGTGGCACCTGGAAAATGATGCTCCCAGTCACTGAGAGGAGAACGCTTTCGAAGGAAGGGAGATCAGAGGGACAGTGAGGCCTCTTCCTTGCACCTCAGGGGACTTGGGCTTCTCGTTCTTACCTCCTGGTCCCCTCTTCCCACATTTCCTAAGACTGAGTTCCCAGCCCTCATTCTCACCAGTGGGAAGGCAGGTGGATCTGTTTCCCATGACTGGGAATCAGCCCTGAGCCTGGGTGCCACCCTGAGCTAACAGTGCTGACAATCTCAGCTATGTCTCTTTACTCCCTGGTAATCTCCGGGCTCTCGTTCTTCTGGTCAGCGTCAGAGACACATCTGTCCTTATCCAGTTGTGTTTTCACTAAGGCCCATATCTACCCGCTGATAAGGGTGTTCTCCTGCACACCCTGTCCCTAAACAGAACCCCTCCCAGAATCCAGCTGCCTTGCTCACCACTGCCAGGACCTGCCAGGAGAAACCGTTTTCTGCCAAGAGTCTCCCTCATCTATTCTCAGACGTGTGTACAAAGAGGGGACCCAATGTGGGTAGATACAAGGGCTGAACTACCTCCCTTCGCTCAGACCAAACTTCAGCACCAGAATGGAAGTCTCCATTTTCCTCTCCCATCCTCTTCTACCTCATCCTCCTCTCTCAACCTTCTCACCTGGAAAGTTCTGCCAGAGTTTGCCTCAGTTTCTCACATTGTCGCCTCTGGAACAGAACTGGGATGCTGCAGAAGGACCAAGATTCTGACATGGATTCCTTTTCCTCTCAGCTCTTCCATGGGAAGGGAGACCTAGGCAGGTGTGGTAGGAAGTGGATGTTGACAGACACACAAGCAAGCGAAAGGTTATTGGAGGAGCTAATGGCGATGTTTTTGACAGAGAAAGTGTCAGCCAATGGGAGGACCGCAAGAATCCAAACAGGGCCCACAGGGTATGAGGGAGAGACCAACCATATTAACCAACAAGAGACAGCTAGATCTAAAGAGGAACCAGGAGAGACTCCAGAAGGCTGGGGAAGGAGAGAGACTACATTTTTGCTGAAGGTTCAGTTTGAGCAAAAGTTCTGCAGCTAGAAGTGAGAATGGGGTTAAACAGTGTGGTATTCTAATGAGCCTTCCCGAGGACATAGCTGTGCATCCCAAGGATGCCTAGTACAAAGGCAGGCAAGATTGTAGGGAAGCCCCTCATCTCTCTCTCTCTCCACAGGTGCTAACACAGTTCAAGAACTTCAGAAGACTGGTGAACCTTCAACATCTGATCATTTGCTCACCCTTACTCCAGGCCTTACTCACAAGGCTCTTTGTGTCCACACTGATCTGAACCCAGGACAACAAGCTCCAGACCTCCCTAAGTCTACAGCAACCCAGAAGCCCAAAAAGCGGTGCACCACCGAACGCCTTGACAAACCAGTTCACAAATCTGTAGACAACTCCAAAGCCACAGATAACCAAAACACCACTGTTCGTCATGAAATGACGCCTGCTTTGGAAAAGAATGCCCCCAGCCCAGGAAAAGACCCAGTGATCCGGAATGGACGCTCAGCTGATGACCCCAAATCCGCTAACACAGAGAAAGGATCAGAGGGAAGCCATCCAACCTCAGCACCCAGGAGAAGAACCGCTTGTAAGTCTACAGCAAGCAAACCCAGAGTAACGCGGGCCTCAGGCGCACCAGCGAGACCTGCGGATACCAGCGCTAGGCCGAGGACCACCGCACATAAACCCACAACTCCTTCCCATGACTCAGAGCTCAGTAGAATAACCACATCTTCCTCAGTAAAATCCTCAGAAGCCCCAAAGACCTCATACAGGACTCCAAGGACCCCAGCAACTTCAGGAGCTGAAGCTCACAGGACTCCATTTGCCTCAGACAAGCCTGACCAAACAACTACAGAACACATCAAAGAGACCACATCAGCCAGCGAGAGGACCACAAGAGCCCAAGTGATACCTAGAGAACATGATACCACACTGGCCAATCAAAAGACAACACAAGTCTCAGCAAAGTCTACAGAACACCCAGAAGAAGCCACATCAACCACCCAGGAAGCCACACGAGTCTCACAAGGTCCCACGGTATTCTGGAGGAAAACCACACTGACCACTAAGCCCATAAAAGCTCCAGGAAACCCAGAGAAAACAGTAGCAGTCCTTTTGAGCACACAGCCTCCAGTCAAGGTCACAGAGGACAAGTCTACTGCTCTCTCTCCTCGTCTCCATAAATCTGAGACCACACACCAGGGACTCCTTGGCTCTGTGACAACTAGAACAGACCTGGGATTCAGCACTTCAGAGGCTCACCAGCAGCAGAACAGCCACAGCTCACCTGGAGGCCTCCACGTTGAGGGGGCGAGGGGAGAGAACAATTCGTTCCCTGCGTGGGCCATAGTTGTCGTGATCCTCATGGCCGTGATTGTTCTGCTGATCTCCATTGGCCTGATCTTTTTGGTAAGGGCAATGGGGCAGGGTTAGGGGAGACAGACTGAGGAGAGATTAGGGCTCGGAGTTAGAGAGAATAACGAGCTGGGGTGTAAAGAGGAGAAACCCAGCAAATCTGTAAGACGGGAAGAGTTGGAAGAGAAGGCTGTGGCTGAGATGGAAGGGGTGTGAGAGAGAAAATTTGGGAGATGGTTGTAGTCTTGGGTGTGAGGGTAGGGATACAAAAGGGTAAGGTGACCAGGGCAGAGGGGGTTGTGGGTAGAATCTGGGACTCTGTATTGGAGCCAGGTCTGGAATACGGACCAAGGCTTGGATAGAATCTTGGACAAGCAAAAGGTGCAGGATCCGAGAGAAAAGGCCCAGGGGTGGTTGACGAAATCGAACATCTGGCGGTGACCTTACTCTTTCTTGCCATCTCAGGTTGCCTGTGCCTCGCGAACACGCCGTGTACTGACGACCCAGAACTCAGAGGATTTCAACCCTGAGGACAGAGGGGGCCGCAATTCCTACCCCGTCTACCTGATGGAGCAGCAGAATTTGAAACCAAGCCAGATCCCATCCCCTCCATGATCTTGAGAACTGCACCCTCAGCTCTTCCAGGCTTCGCCCCTTTCCTGGAAGATGAATTAGACTCACGATGCCAACTTCCTGGGCGTAGAAAGGGCAGCAAAAACTGACAGATAACAGCTGTAAGCCCGTCAACCATATTCTTAACTGACTGGTTGAGGAGCCACGTGGTAAGGGAGACATGTACCTGTGGAGGAAAGAGAAGAAAGAATGAATAACGCAAGCGCTCTCCGTAGAAAGTGGTGGTGTGGGAACAAGGCATTTCCACGGACAGCAGGGGCGGGGCCAGGGCAGGACCAGTTCTGAGAGAGGCGTGGCTGCGTGAGGCGTTGGCACCTCAGAAGAGAACAACCCAAGAGTAAAGTAGGACCCTGGGAGGCAGGAGGAATGGAGGCAGTGCCCAGGTTTAAAAACTGATGTATAGCAATTCTGTCCACCCCCCCTTAAAGGTGCACACAATTCTGAGCTCCCAAGGTACTAGATCTTATTTTTTTAATTAAAAAAGACCTAAGAATAGAGGAAGATTGAAGTGTTTTCTTTCCTGTCCTCTCCATTGCTTACAGAGAGAGAGAGAGAGACCCCCAACCAATCTTGCGAAGATCCCAAAACTACTCCTCTCGGTGACTCTTCCCGCCTCCTTGTGAGTCGCTTGGTTATTCTGGCTGTCTTTGGCGGGTTTTCTGTTTGTGGGTGGGTATGCACAGAGGGGCTTATGTTTGCCTGTGGTCTTACCCACCCACCTCACGCCCAACCTTCCCTGGTGGTGCACCCACTCAGCAGTTGTCCTCCTGCATCTTTCCTCAAAAGTGGGTGCCGGCTTCATCTTGCAGCGTCACCAGCTACTCCCCGGTGTGTCCCCTCTCCACACTCTCCCACCACGCTCTGACGTTTCCGTCTTATAGGCAGTTCATCTCGGAGTGCTTTGGGGATTTTCTCTCCAATTATCCCATCATTCTACCTGGTACTGATGGAGCGGGAGGGGGGTTAGTAGACAGAGGACAGGTGCCCTCTGCTGGATTTATGCAATAAAGTGGTAGGGACTCCAGACTCTGCCGACTCTCAGGTGTCCATGGCCTTATGGGTGACCCTGGACAGGAGAGGCTGGAGGGCAGGACCAGAGTTCTTTGAAGAGCCAGAGAGAAGAGATAGGATTTCTGTTGGTTCTAAAATGGCCATGTCTGGGTTTAGGCAAAAGCTCAGTTCAATTTTCAAGTGAGGGGGTGGGGAATTTGGTATTAATAAGAAAGGTTTTATTATTTTTTTAGACTCTGTGGGGGGGCACATGCAATTGCTCACAGAGGCCAGAAAGGGGCACCAGATTCTCCTGGTTACAGGTGGTTGTGAACCACCCAGAATGGGTGTTAGGAACCAAACTCAGGCCTCTGCGAGAGCAGTGCTTGCTCTCCACTGGAGCCATCTCTCCAGCACCGTAAGCAGCATTTCTAAACGTCCATCATCTGTAGTCTGTTGATATAAAGACATGTGACAAAGTCCTGCCTGAGACACAAGTGCAGGGGCACTGAAAGACTTCCACGAGAGTCTCCACAGGGAGTGCTGTGCAGACAGGAAGTGCTGTGCAGACAGGAAGTGCTGTGCAGATCAAATAACCTGGATAATTAAACCAGAATTTATAAGCAACCATGTCTCTCTGTTAAGATGCCAATTCGTAAGTCCCACAGAACCTGCCTGTCATCCACATAGCCTTGGAGAAAGGGGGCTGACAAGGGACTCGGTTTGCCACAGACCTTCCAGACAGACTCCAACCTTAACCAGGCAGCAGGGTCACAGGCCATCATTTGTCACTTTTCTTCTCCCCATTTCTAGGTATTAGGAAGTCCCCAAGGTCAGTAATCCTGGCCCTGACATGGATGGTCCTGAACCATCTGGGTTGCTTCTGGACAGACAGTCTCTGGATGTCCCATGGGGGACAGGCTCTGCTGGGGGCAGATGGCAGCTGGGCTTCAGAAAAAGGGTACCTCAGGGACCAGCAGGTCCCTGGTGAAGCCTATGGCAGGCAGGGACTCCTGGAAGAAAAGAAGGATGTGCCTGTGTGGTTTTCAGTTGTCTGGGCAGATGTGACTCAGCAGAGCTGTCTGTACAGAGTAAGTGACCCTGGGAGGGACGCTAAACACCTGAGCCCCAGCCCCTGAGCTGATCTTCCCATCTTGATGCTAATAATAATTATTTTTCCCCCTAGAGCCTAACCATCTGCTGAGGACAGTTTCCCTGGGAGCTCATGTCTCCCCACACTAATGAGTGCCCTAAACCCTCAGGGAAATCCTTTAATGAGCTCAGGTTGAGCCCACAGGAAACATAACTGCTTAATGAGCAGGTCTGGAGGGAATGCATCCTTATCTGCATGCCTGTGTCCTTGTGTCTCCTGGAGGTCACGGCAGGAGCTTGGAGTGCCCAAGAGCCAGAGCACAGGGGCTGCAGTCTAGGCTACAGCTCACCAGTCTGCAGCCCTCCCTTCTCCTTAGGCTCTACCTGGGGGTGGATCTTGGTTGTCTTCTGTGGAGCAGAGCTGCTGTGGTTGTGGATTCTCTTCTCTCAGCATGACATCCACTAGGTCAGTTTTCTGCCCTAATCACAGGCAGGGCAGCCTGCATTTCTTCCCCACAGCCAAATCAAATGCACAGAAACGACCCATTGTCGGTGCTGTGCATCCACAGGTGTTGGCCAGCCCTCCCATCACACTAGGGGTCCTTTCTCCCCTCTCACTCTGAAACAACCCAGGCCACACCTGTGTTTATCACTTTGCTTGCTGCCATAGTGTCCTCACCTCCCACAATCTCCATGAAAACATCTGCTCATCCCATTGCCATCAAAGTCTCTGAGACCACAACAGCTTCCATTTCAACCTCCGAGGTTGTCATATTCTCTGTGGCAATGAGGGTCTCCAGCACACTTCCTAGGCCACCATGGAGTCCCCCACCCCTTCTGAGACTGCTAATTCCTCTTCTGCAGGATCTGTGTCCACCTTGGCTTCCAGCTCAGGCTCTGAGGCCACTTCCACTGGAGACCCTGGACAATGGCAGTGTCTTCCACAGAAACCAGAGCCCCTGATATGCCCACCACCGCTTCTGTTTCCGTGACCCTGGAAGAGACCCCATGCACAATCTCAACAGCTCCAAATGCTTCTCACCTGGCCATACATCCCTGTGGCAGCATCATGGACCTCCATCCTTAGATCAGAAGGACCAGTGTCTTAGGCAGGGTTCCTGTTGCTGTGAAGAGACACCATGACCACAGCAACTCTTACAAAGGAAAACATTTCATTGGGGTAGCTTACAGTTTCAAAGGCTTAGTCCATTATCATCACGGTGGGACATGGGGCAGGCAGGCAGAAATGGTGCTGGAGAAGGAGCTGAGAGTTCTACAACTTGATCCACAGGCAACAAGAAGTGAACAGTGTCACTAGGCGTAGCTCGACTGTAGGAGACCTCAAAGTCCAACTCCACAGTGACACACTTCCTCCAACAAGGCCACACCCACTCCAACAAAG
>LOJH01029394.1:3858-14566 GCA_001685095.1 Ellobius talpinus
TAGAGGTGTTCTATCGATTTTACAGAGGGACTTTAAAGGAAGGAAGATTTATTTGGGTCACAGTTTCAAAGCTTGCCATCCACAGAGATGGAAGAGCATGTATTATGGGGGTAACTTGCATCATGGTGTCCAAGAACCAGAAGGCAAGAGAGAAATGTCTACGCTGCCTGGCTTCCTTACATCCTTCCTTCCATCCAGGCCCCAGCCTCTGTGGTAGAGAAACCCCCATCCAGGACTGACTGTCTCTGAAAACATCTCATAGACACAACCTGAAGTGCGTTTTGCTAGCCTAGGTACTCCTCAACCAGTCAAGCTAAAAATCAAGATTAATCTTCACGGGCCATTTGGGCCACTTGGTGTCTTGGCACCCTACTTCCTGGAAAGACCATACCTGTGTTGAGGCATCCACAGACTGACTTCTTGATTGCAGAGAACTAGAATGTTGCAGATTAAGGGCCCAAATTATCTTGGGCTATCTTTAATATTTTCAAAGCCATTTTTACTCACTCTGTATCTGACCTAACATTCTTTTGTCTTTCAGTTTAAACCTTTGGGATGTATTCTTAGCAGACGACTAATTTCTACCACTCAAGCTAGATTGTCAATAGGCAGCATTGAAACCTATGGCGAGTTTCCTCTGCTGTGTTAAACCCAGTCTGCCTGCTGTCTCCACCAATATATTTGGCAAGTACATTGACTGATGGTTGTCTTTCGCATTAGGACTCTGAAAGCTTGATCTAATTATTCCCCCATAGTGGAAGATATCATTCAGGGAAATCTGCATGTGTTCTGGGTAATGGTCACTCATACTTGGCTGCCGATAAAGCTGTCTGATTCTTTTCAGAACAAGAGCTGTGTCTGAAGTCAAAGCTTGTGGGTAGTAGCTATCTGTCAGATGTCCTCTTGTGGCAGAAGAGCTGGGGAATTTCTCAGGTGGTCATTTCTATAAACAGCCTGAATGACTTTCTTCAGAGTCTCCACCTTCCTGACCCAATCACTTCCCAGAGATTCTGCCTACAAATATGACCTAGTGAAGGTTGGGTCTCAGTAAATGTGTGCAGAGGCATCTCAGATAATCATGCCGAACACTGAATGCTTGTTCCTCTCCTCCCTCAGTTCAAGCCCCCTATGCAAAATATATTGTTCTTATACCAACAGCCTTCAAAATATTTTTCATTGAAAATATATTTTTTTCATACAATGTATTCTGATTATGGTTTCTCCTATCATGTCTCCTCCCAGAGACTCCCTACCAATTCAACTCCATACTCCTTTATCTCTCTCTTTAGAAAACAAAACAGACAAATAAAAAAGGAAAGCAAAAAAATGAACAGAGAAAAAGAAAAAAAGGACAAACAAAAAACAAAGAAAAAGCATGAGAAGCACACACATACACACACATATGCACATGCGCACACACACACAAACATAGGCACACATGCACACACATATATGCTCACACACATACACACAAACAGAATATCCATGAAAGTACAAAATCAGAGACCATAATTGATAATCAAGAAACTAGTAAAGCAAAAACAAAAAATCCCAGACAAAGCATTATGAGACAAAAAAAAAATCTCCTAAAATACCATTGAGTTCATTTTGAGTTGGCCATCTACTGCTGGGGTCTACCCTTCATTGTGGTTTGTAGACCCCATGAGACTCCATTGGAGAAACTAATTTTTCTTTCGCAAGTGGTCGTCAGTGTAGCCTCCAACATCTTAACTTACTCAAGGTTTAAAGTTTAAGTCCAGAATCTAATCAAAGACTGTTTAGGTTGGATGTGAATGAGATTCAAGACATGAATTATCCTGAAACAAAGTTCTTCCAGCTGCAGACTTGTGAAACCAAACAAGTTATGGCCTTCCAAACTACCATCCAGGTTAGGGATCAGATAAATATTTCCATTCCAAAGGACAGAATTTGGAGAGAAGAACAGAAAGACAAAACTCTATGGTCAAATTCCAGGAGACCTTAATGGTAAATAACCGGTGGTTTGAGGGGTCCCCAAACAGCATTAACTACTCTCCATTTTTCCTGACCCTGTACCCAACATCACACCCCATCTCCCTGAGCTTTCCCAAACATTAATGATAGTGTATGCCTTAATATCTTCCAACCTTGGCAAAGGATGGATTTCTCAAGGAATGCAGTGATTTCTAAAGTCACCATTGAATCTCTCCTCGCCATGTCTAGGTAATAAAACTTGGCTTTGGAATTTAAGCAGAATACCCACCCAACAAGAAAGCTAAGTCAATACATTCTCCACATCTTACTTACACGAACTTCCAAAGCCACACCAATAATAACATCAGGTTTACTGGTAATTACAGCAATGAAATTAATACAATCAAGTTCAAGAAATACATCTATTACCTTATGAGTCTAGTTATACAGAGACAGGGACTTTTTCCTGACAGAGTTGAGCATGGCACGGGTAGGGTCCATACCCTGGAGCTTCCCTTGACATTCCTCTTCCGTTATTACCCAAGGAGAGCAGGTTAGAGGAACACTCAAATGTAGCTGATTGATATGAAGAAAAAGATCCTTTCAAGACAGATCAATACTCATGCATTTATGACTGATGGGTGATGGAGATGTGAGTGACCTCCAGTTGAGGCACTGTGGCACATCTTCTCAGACTTGGTAGACCAAGCCTGTCCTATGGGTCAGGTACTATCTTGCCAATCTCTCGATGTCTTTATCAGTCCCTGCTTGACAGGATATGGGTCAGAATCCCAGGACCCCGCACTCCGGCTACTTCAAAGGCAGGTGATCTCAACCTTTTTAATGCTTCGACCATTTAATACAGTTCCTCGTGTTGTGGTGACCCCAACCATAAAATTATTTTCATTGCTATTTCATAACTGTAATTTTGCTATTGTTATAAATCATAATGCAAAGATCTATGCTTTCTGATGGTCTTAGGTGACCCCTGTTCTAGAGGCTTTTCATTGCCTTGGGTTCTTTTTGTCTGTGAGATCAGCATTCATTCTCCTTATGGTTTTCTTAACTAAGGCCCTGAATGAACCTGGAGAATGTAGGCTTTTGAATTAAAACTCATTGACTGATACAACAAGAAAACTTTATGCTTCCCAAGAGCATTGGGTAAAGCAGGAGCCCACAATCACAAACTGAGCTTTGCCCAATTCTGGCATGTTCTTAGAGAAGATGAAAGTGAAGATGAAATCCAGTAACGATAACGAGAACAACATATTAAAAACTGCAGGCCTCGAGGATTCCATATCCTGAGAGCTAGACTAGTAAGGCCTAACTGCTCCCTATAAAAGCTGCCAGCTGCCTTGGTATGAGGAAATACCAGAAGACTCAACCTAGTCTCATTCTTCCTTCAAAGAATGGGTGGATGAGAAGAAAACCTTCTGTAAAGCTGTAGCGTGGAGAAGCAACAGTCAGATACAAGGAATACTGGCTATACTGAAGAGCAAATGCTTCCTTTCTTCTTCTCTCCCCCACCCCCACAACAGGAATTAAAGTTTTTATTTGTATCCATTGTTCAAGATAGTGGATTAATTTCCCTGTAACATTTCATACATACGTAGCTACCACCAACTTCACCTTGATCATTTTCGAACTCTATTACCCTCTCTTGTCCCCTGTTTGATTCGTCTTTCTCAACAGTTCCGTGTCTCTTCTTCTATCTTTTAAAAATTGTAGATCTCCCACATATGAGAGAGAACACTTAAAAAAATTGCACGCACGCCTAAGTGTTTTGCCCATGCATATGTTCGTGCAGCACACATGTGAGGGCTGCTGAGCCCAGAAGAGGGTTCTGGGTTCCCTGGAACTGGAGTCACAGACAGCTCTGTGCCACCATGTGGGTGCTGGGAACCAAACCCCAGTCCTCTGCAAGAGCAGCCCATGCTCTTAACTCTACCCCAGGTTTTGCTTTCCTGACGACAGTCCTTCTGACCGGACTGATATGGAGTCTCAGAGGAGCTTTGATTGGTATTCTTAAGATGGCTAGAGACGGAAACATCTTCTCATGTGTATTCTGACTGTTTCTGCCTCTCCTAAAAACTCTGTACTATTCATTTGCCCGTTTCTTGATTGGACTATTTGTTCTTTGGATTAAGTTATATACTTTGGGTAGTAGATTGACAGCCAGCAAAGACACTCTCCCATTCTGAATGTAGACTGTCTCTTCACCCTGACAATGGTTTTCTTCTCTGTGCAGAAGCTTTTCAGTTCAAAGCACCCTCATTTTCAATTATGGCATTTATTTCCTGGGCTGTTCGAGTTCCATTCAGAAATTTGGTGCCTATCCCAATATCTTTAAGTGTTTTCCTGTAGTGTTTTCAAATTTTCAGGTCTTACATTAAAGCCTTTGATCTTTTTTGAGATGATATTTGGACAAGGTGAGAGAAAGATCTAATTTTGTTCTTCATGCGGATGTTGGGTTTTCCCAGCACCATGTATTAGACATGCTCTTTTCTCCAGTGTAAATGTTTGGTCCCTTTGCTGTGAGTCACATGTGTGTAGCTGTAGGGGTTCATGTCCACATCCTATGTGTTACTCCTTTGGTCTACACTTCTGTTCTCCTGCTGACATCAAATGCATTTTTGAACACGCCTCTGTAATGCTCTGAATTCATGACTCGTGATATCCTAGTTCTGTTAGCACTGTCCACGTGGCTCAGTGGTGCATTGTCCACATTGCTCAGAGGTGCTTCTGTTCACATGGCTCAGTGGTGCTTCTGTTCATGTGGCTTGGTGGTGCTTCTGTCCACGTAGCTCAGTGGTGCTTCTGTTCACGTGGCTCAGTGGTGCTTCTGTTCACGTGGCTCAGTGGTGCTTCTGTTCACATGGCTCAGTGGTGCTTCTGTTCACATGGCTCGGTGGTGCTTCTCTTCACGTGGCTCAGTGGTGCTCCACCTGACATCAATCATACTCCCGTGTGAATTTTAAGATTTTTTTTCTGGTTCTCTGGAAAATGTTATTGGGATTTTGTTGGGGAATTGCACTACTGAACTTGCAGGCCCTTTTTGATAAGATGTCCATTTTCACACTATTGAGCCTTCCAGCAAGTGAGCATTGTAGCTGCATAAGGGGGTGTGTTGAATTGTGTCAAACCCTTTTCTGTTTTATGAAGATGATCCTGTGATTTTTATCCTTGACTCCATTTTTGTGCTGTATTGCATTTCATAATCTATGTACATATTAGATCACTCTGTGTCCCTGGAATTAAACCAACTATCATGTTGTGTGGTAGTTTTAAAAAATGTGTTGTTGAATTCTGGTGACAAGCAATTTTACTGATAATTTTTGCATTTATGTTCACCAGAGAAATTGGGCTATAGTTTTCTTTTATTCCACATTTTAATTTTATTTTTGCTATGTTCTTATCCAAGTTTGATTCCAGGACCATACTGGCTTTGCCCTATGAGTCTCATAGCATCCCTTCTCTTTCTGTTTTATGGAATATTTGGAGGAGCATTGGTGTCCAGGCTTGTACGATTCAGCAGCAAATCTGTCAATATCTCGAGCTGTTTCTTCTCTGGTACCTTTTGTGATTGCTTCAGCTTCATTGCTTACTATTTATCTGTGAAGCCTCTCCTCTTCTGGTCTTTGTTTCTTCTGCTGGGAATATTATCTATCATTTTGTAAGATTGATTTCCCAGAGAACTCAGTGTTCCTATCTGGTTACCTACTGTGCTTTTTGCCTTGAGTTTTAACTATGGTATAATGTAGAGAGTCTTTGCCTAGGCATGTATTTGGGATTCTAAATGTTTCCTGTACTAGGATGTCAATTTCTTTCTCTAGTTTTGGATCATTTTGCACTGTGATCTCATTGAATAGGTATATCATCACTTTAGTCTGTATCTCTGTTCATTATTCTACATCAAAGTCTTAGGTCTACTCTTGGTCTTCATTGCTTGTTTTCTTTGATGTTATCAATATGTAGGAATTGCTCAGCCTGTCTTTAACCCTGAATACTCTTTCTTCACCAGGTCTAGTATATTATACTGTTAGTGGAATTCCCCCTTTTTCTTTCTTTTTGGTGTGTGTGTGTGTGTGTGTGTACAATATATATGTATGTATGTGTGCATATTTTTGTTTGTGAACACTTTGCATGTGTGTGGAGGTCAAAGAGCAACTTCAGATGCCAGTCTTCACCCTTGCCTTGTTGGAGATAGGATCTCTGTGTTGTTTTCCACTGCACACCCCAGACTAGCTGGACTGCAGGCTCCTGGGATTCCCCCATCTCTGTGCCCTGTCTCTCCCAGGAGCTCTGGGATTGCAGACACTTGTGCCATGCAGCTTTTTCTTTAGCATGCGTTGTGGGACTCTCAGCTCATAGCTGCACAGGGGACATTTTCACCCTCGGAGCCATCGCCCCAGCCCAGTGATGCTTCCCATGTTGCTTACCGAGCTCTCATTTCCTTGATGCCCTCCCCTGTATCTGTTGAATTTTAGCCTTTAATTGACTTTATTTTTCACTCCACCTATTTCATTGAGGTCATTGATTATTTTTAAAACTATGCTTTAGAATTCTTTGTTTGGCATTTCAACCATTTTGTTTTCTTTGATTATGATAGAGTTAATGACCTTTGGTTGGAGTTGTACATCTATGTTATAAGTTGTGCGTCTGATGGGATGAAAACCGTTTCCAGTTTCATATGGAGGGTTTTGTTTGATTTGTTTGTGAGTAGCCTTCTCTTAAGTATGAATATAATTATTCACAGAGAGGAAACCAACCATGCTGAGGGCCAGGCTGGCCTAAGTTATGCCACCTGCCTCTTTTCAGCCCTGTGTGAGGCATTCATTTTAGAGACTTCTTTCTTTGCATACTGGAAACCACTGATGATCCCAACGGATTCTGTGGGCTGTATATTGGGCAGGCCTGCACTTGCTCCACTCCGGAGGTTCCCCAGTCTATGCATCCAGACATTACCACTGTGTGTCCCCAGGCTCCCAGCCTCATGATTACTTCTTGTTTACAGATACCTAGATTAGAGCAGTCTCTAACAATAGGCCTTCTTTTAAAATGGCGCCTGGCCACCCCACTCCCAATGATGAGAAGCAATTCAGTTGATGTCTTCTCCTGAGCTAGCCCACCACACACACCAAATCCCTGAGCTGCCTCTAAGGCTAGGGAGGACACTGGGTTTCTCTTGTGGCTGAGCCTGCCCCCTGATGTCACCAGGACTGCCCACCCTCTGAAGGTGTACATTGTGGCTGTATTCCACACTGTCCCCCAGGAAGACAGGCTGAGGGTGGTAACTCTTCTCTGCCTTTCTCTGTGTTGCCCTTCTGCTTCTCTGTGATGTGTGTCCTTGATTCTTCTTCTCTGTCTTCTCCTAGAATCATCTCACTTGTCAATCATTGCCTCTGCTCACCAGCTTACAGGGAAGAAAGTTACCATTGTTCATCTGACCCTCAAACCCATTTTCATTCTGTAATTTACATATATGAAAAAGTATCCTTACAATAAAAAAGTAAAGAATATAATGGTGCTGTGTAAACTGGGGGTGACAGTTGCTCACATTTTTTTTGCAGGAAATTAGAGCCTGGTCTTGTGCCATAGCACACTGGTCCTCCACTTAGGCCTGTACATCTGTCTGATGGGTGACTTAGCATCGAAGCTCATAAGGCTGAAAACTCTTCCCCCAGAGCATCTAAATGTGCATTTCCCAGCTTGCACGAGGAAATGAGAACTGCAAAGGACCTAAGTCTACAATGGACAGCTGATCAATTAAAACTTCGGGATACAGAGAGTCTACAAAGGACAGCTGATACTTAGGGATACAGAGAGGTTGGAAGGTTGCCAGTCAGAGCCAAATTATAATTTATCTTGGCCTGTCTTCAGTCCCCCAAATAGCCCCTGTGTGGGTGTGACATCCTGTGACTAATAGATACAAAACTTTTGAGCCAAGTCGTGGTGGTGCAGGCCTTTAAAACCAGCGCTTGGGAGGCAGAGGCAGGTGGATCTCTGTGAGCTTCAGGCTAACCTGGAGTTGCAAATGGAGTTCCAGGAGCTAGAGCTACACAGAGAAGCCCTGTCTCAAGAAGACAAAACAACAACAACAAAAAAACCCAAAACAACAAAACATATACACACACAATAAAGAAGTTTGAAATGTTCTAACTAACAAAACCCTAATTTCCACCAATCAAAGAGGTAGCAATGCTCTCAGGTAGCTTCCAAGGCCTATAACAGAGTTCACCCCTGTTTTCTTGAACCCGTCTACCTGGTTTACCCCCCAATGCATGTGAAAAGTGTCTTGATTTATAGTTTTCTTTGTTCTGTTACTATAAAAAGTTCATGAAACTGCTACCTTATTGGAACATAGTATTTGGGTGACCTAAATCCATGTTCCCTGGTCGTGGTCACTCATGTTTCATTTGAAGTGGGAGCTATTCTGTTCATTGACATGCCTATGTCATTTATACACATATACATAAATCTATGTGTATTCCTTACTTCCAATATCCTTCCCTAGGCTTTTTTGTTTGTTTGTTTTAGATTCTCTGTTTCCTTATTCCTTAAGCTCTCTCTGTCTTTTAGAAGGTAGATATGGTAGATATGAGACTTGTTCTCTTGTCTCCGAATGTGTCTGTCTCCTGAAGAAAAACAAAAACCTCATTTTTTTTTCTTTTGGAAAACTCTGCTTCCAGTTGAGTGCCTGCTACTCAATATCCAAATGGTCCTGTGTTGTCAAGACAAGCTAGCATTCCATACTGCATGCTGCTCCTTACTGATTTTTATTGCCCAGTGCACCATGACTAGCATGCTAGGTAAATCCACTGTAAAGCCCACTGATGGATGAAGAAAGGACGACGTGGAGCATCAACCTCAGACAGAGCATCAGTGAGTCTCAGCATCTGACCCAGGCAGCAAGCCTTCTGTCACCATTCCCAAAGTGGCTAGTGGTGGCATTTTACCCCAGAAGCATTGGCGGCATATATAAAGCACTGGCCTGGGCATCAAGCACATTGTTGCTCCAGAGTTAGGTGTCAGGAGCATGGCCATGGACAAGTTGTCAGAAGGACAATGGTTCCTCCATGATAACTGTTTCAGACTGAAGGGCAAACCCTCTCACTCTCAGGAGTCCATCAGTAGGAGTTTGTTTTCTGAGGGAAGAAGGGAGAGACGGGGAGGGGGGGAAGTGGGGAAGGAAATTGGGAAGTGGTGAGAAAGAGAATGATTGAAAGAGAGAAATAAATGATTCTGAACAGGATATGTAATAAAAAGAAAGAGGTGATAACCTCCAGATATTGATGATAAGTCAGACCTTCAGTTCTTTAGATATAGTGCTGCTTTTTAATACTCCCTATAACCTAAAATATAGAAAGATTATTTTGGGGCTTTGGGAAAATGAGGGAGAGTTTCAACAGCTTGGCTGGGTCATAAGGTAATTAATTATTCTGCTCAGGGTTTGAATCTAGCTCTTCTTCATTCCTAAATTTAGTTAGTCAGCAGTACATTAGGCTCCTTGACCCAGCGGAAAGCTCACAACCAAATATCAGGTAAGAGACACCAGACCCACTCGTTCAGTCTCAACTCCAGCAACTCCACATGGAGGAGCACAAGGGTTTGCCTTGACAGCAACTCGAGAAGTTGAGTGAAGTGTGGCTGCCAGAGGAGGACAGTCCATTCTGCGTCTAGTGTTTACAGACGCATCATAACCTTCCTGGGTCTATTTGCATTTTCAGTCCAAAACCCTGTTTTGCGTTAATGAGGCCCACAAGTTCTCTAGCCAAATGTTTATTGGCTTCCAGCTTAGCATAAGCTTGCATCTAATCAGTGTAGACGTTGAAACAAGTACCATGCTGGCAAATTCCCAAAGCAAAAGGAGGTAAATGAGAACAACATGAATGAGACAAACAAGGGAACCACCATGGGGGAACAGTTTAATCAACACTTTGAGAAACGTGGCTGCCTCCTGTGGCGCCGAGGCACAATCTGTTTGGTGGATGGCCACTGCTTACTTAACCGTACTTTCACAGTGCAAAGCCCTTCCGCCTTCTGCACCAGTGCTGGGGAGTGCGGGGGGCATGTCGTTTCATAAGAGGAATTAAAAACCCTCAGACCAGGTTTTCAAGTAAATATTTCAAAAGAAAAGGACGGCAAGAGATACTGATATTGCCTCACCTGTCAAATGAGGTTGTTTACTGCAAACTGCTGATTCTCTGCGTGAGGATTGTCAGGCTTGGGGGGAGGATGATAGACAGGGGTTCCAGGCAATAGGAAGAGCTAGAGGGTAACATACAACAACGGCTGCTCTCATCCGGGGACGGAGGTGATAGACAATTAATTTGATGGGTACATAGTCGAAGACTTCGTTTGTAAGGAGCTGGGCATCTTAAGTCCATGTCCCGCATCTTCCCCAAGGTCCTAGAGATTCAGTTACGAGAGCAGACATTCATTGGATCAGCTTCCTTCCATTGCCTGTCCCACATCTCCACTCTTCTCGTACTGTTTTCCCTGATTGCATCTCCAAATACAGCTAGAATCTTCTGCTCTAAGACTCCTTCAGGAAACGCTACCCAGGATGATACTCCCCGTCTGGATGGGAAAGGAAGGAATCACTAAGAAAAGGAGGTTTGACTCCTCACTATACGAGCCAACTGTAGGTTCTGTCATCTTTCCAGCTTTTTCTTCCCTGGGTAGTTTTCAGAGATATCAGGGTTTTGCTGACCATCTGGGAGCTAAGTGGTTCTCTCTCTCTCTCTCTCTCTCT
>LOJH01029395.1:0-10725 GCA_001685095.1 Ellobius talpinus
AAGAAAGAAAGAAAGAAAGAAAGAAAGAAAGAAAGAAAGAAAGAAAGAAAGAAAGAAACCTAACAGGAACTACTGCCTGGTCCAAGACCTCCAGCTCATTAATTCTGCAGTGGTCTCCTCTACCCCGTGGTGCCCAACCCTTGCAAACTTCTTTCCACTATCCCTTCAGGAACTTCCCATCTCTTAGTTCTGGATCTCAAGGACACTTTCTTCTCTATCCATCTCAGCACTCAGACTCAAAACATTTTTGTTTTCACCTGAACTGACCCTGATACTCTCCTCTCTACAGAGCTCACTTGGACTGTCCTACCCCAGGGGTTCTGGGACAGCCCACACCCACCTGGCCAGGCCCTAGCTTCTGACCTACTCTCTTTGTCTCTCTCCAAATCTAAACTCATACAGTATGTAAATGACCTCCTGCTCTGCAACCGTTCCCTACAAATTAGCCAAACTACTAACACCTCTGCTCTTCTAAATTTCTTGTCCAGCTGGGGCTATAGGGTCTAAGGTCTAACTGTCCACTCCTTAGGTCACCTACTTGTGATTAACCCACAAAGCCATTACTTTGGATAGAAAACATCTAATCCAGACCCATGCAGTCCCCTCTAATAGGAAATGTTACCATTCTTAGGAATATCTGGTTGCTTATGTTCCTGCACCCGTTTTCTCCCTCCTTGCCCATCCCTTATACGAGGCAGCCCTTGGCCCTTCACATGAGCTACTCCTCAACCCCATTACTAAGCCCTTTCAGAAGCTCCATCAGACTCTCCCCCAGGTTCCAGCCCTTAATCCCCCAGACCTAACTCATCCTTTCTCTTTCTCTTTCTATGTAACAGAAAAGGAGGGATATGCCCTTGGGGTACTAAACCACCAGCCAGGACCTTCCTTTGCACCAGTGGCACACCTGTCAAAAAGAAACTAGACCTTACACATGGCATGGGCACCCTGCATACATGCTTTAGTGACTGCTGAGCTTCTCATTCATGAATCACAAAAACTAACCGTTGAGTCACCTACCACTACTTTCTCACACAACCTGTCCCATCTCTTAACTGATAAGGGCCTATAAACTCTACCTCCTTCCCGGGTTCTTTCCTTCCAGGTGGCACTAGTAGATGATGCCACACTTACTTTTCAATCTTGCCCACCCATCAATATCTCAAGTCTTCTTCCTGGAGCCAACCCTGATCATTCCTTATCTCATTCCCGCATTGAAACCCTAGAGGAACTACTGCCCCACCCCTTACACCTACAGGAGGACACATTCATTGCCTTCGACTACTTATACCTGGTACACAGATAGCAGCTCCTTTTTACATGAGGGTACCCAAAAAGCAGGCTATGCCATGGTGTCAGATACTGGGATGGTTGAAGCATGGGCACTCCCTGTCCACACTACCAACCAACAGGCTGAACTAATTGTTCCCACCAGTGCCTTCCGATTGGCACAAGGACAGCTCCTAAATGCTTATACTGACTCCAAATACGCTTTTCACATCCTCCTGTCCCACACTGCTATGTGGAAAGAGCACAGGCTACTTAAAACAAAAGGAGGATCTGTAACTAACTCAGGTCAAATTACAGCCATGCTAAAAGCCCCGCACCTCTCCAAAGCTATAGGAATTACTCACTGCAGGTCTCATCAGACTGATATCTCCAGCCTCTGCAAGGGAAATAACCGAGCTGACGAGGCAGCTAAAGCAGCAGCCCTTCAGGCCCAGACTCACCTCACCCACTGCAGAGAGCCCACACACTACAAGTCACAACCGCACGGTCCCTTGACTCTCGACTAATTCTGTTCTATCTACACCGGTTCTTTCATCCTACTAGCCAGGCTCTGTCTCATTTTATCAAGGCCCACCTGCAGCCCACCCCTGAGGACTTGTATTTCTTAAGAACTTTTACTGTGTCTTGTAAAATCTGTCAAATGTCAGACCCTAATTCCAGACTTCACAATCTGTCCCTTTTCCTACCCAGCAGGCCAGGGGATGATCCTTCCCAATGACTGCCTGGCAATTTGACTTTACCCACATGCCCAGTCAGATGAGCTAAGTACCTCCTGGTTCTGGTAGACATGTTCTCAGGCTGGGCGGAAGCATTCTCCAGCACCAACAAAAGGGCTCAGACATTGTCTGACCTCCTGCTCTGGGAGATTATTCCGTGATTTAGAATCCTCGCCTCTCTCCAGTCAGACAATGGTTCTGAATTCACCTCCAAGATCTCCCAAATGCTATCCAAAGCTTTCAGCATTCCTTGGCATTTTCATATCCCATATCATCCTCAGGACTCAGGAAAGATAAAATGAACTAACTGCTCCTTAAAAAACATTCTTGTTAAAATGTCACAGGAACTTTACCTTGACTGGGTAAAGCTCTTGCCTATGGCTCTTTTCAGAATCTGGGCTCTCCCCAAGCAACTCCTTTCAATCGTGCCATTTGAACTCATGTATGGGAGGCCATTTATAACCCCCCGGCCTCCCATGCAAACCCTCACCTCTCCCTGGCCACCTGCTCACCCCCCTACTCTATCATCTTTGTTCCCTCCTATGGAACTTTACTGACAACCCCCTGCTCCGACCATGCACCAACCCCTAATCATCCCCAGTCAACATCAAGGATCAGGTCCTTCTCTCTCCTCCAGACCAGTGCCCCTCACTCCTTTCCCCTAAATGGCAGGGCCCCCTTCAAAGTAATTCTTGTAAACCCCCACACACACAGCTGCTAAGCTCGAAGGCCTCCTTCATTGGATTCACTTATCCCACTTCAAAGCCTTTATCCCTCCCCCCACCTCAAGATAATCCTTCTTCATACACAGTAACCAAGTTTCAGAGGACACCAAGGTCCTTGCCTCCAGTTCCAGAGGTGTGAGACTTTACCCCACAACCGTACTCAGCCGGATTGAGAACCCCATATGCTTTCCTTCCTGGCCACTTTCTGCGAGCACCTGTCTCTTCTCCTAATCACATCCTGCCTCATCAATTTTCTTCCTGTGCATCTCCAATGACATATTTAAAATTTCTAATTAAACTAAGGAGATATTGTTGCAGGACTAGCAACCGTTAGCCACAGAGTTAGAGGCGTAAAGACTATAAAACGTGCCCAGGTGGTAAGAAACAACACCCCGGAGATATCCACACCCCAAACTCAAGGAGACTCAGAGCAGATTTCAGTATAACGCTTTACTATTGACTGCCCTCAGCAATCAGCCACCTGAGTCCTGAGTGTTAATGTGAGGCCATGATGATGGGGAAGGGGGAGCTTTAAGGTTCATTTACATGAAGGTAGGGAAACTTAACTGGTGATAAAGAGAAAGTGATTTGAGACGCATAAAAGGATGAAATATCTTCCAGATTCCTCTTTCTCGCTATGTTACTATCTATAACTTAAACACTAGCCAATAGAATTCTGATAAACTGTTAATCTAGCTCTGGCGGAGGACTTCCCACTGTACTCCACCACTATATTACCACAGCTCAGAATTTTAAATTCCCTTCGGTTGTTTTTTAACGTGTCTAAAACTTATCTCTTTTTAAAAATTTAGAAATTCTCGTAAGCTTCAGGGAGTTGGCTTGGATCCACCCAAACAAGTCAGAGTCACTCCAGATAAGTACCATCCCATCTTTCCCTAGTCTTGGGACCTCCCTCCCTCAATTACCAGGACCTAAGGAAAAATTTTTCCCCTGACTTTATCTTTTGCCCTGACAGCATCTTGCCAGATCCCAACAGTGCCAGATGGTTCCACAGAGCCTGAACAGCAGTGAAACAACCAGCTACCCCAGGACGTGGCCAGCACCCCAGCATTCTCAAGCCCCCCGAAGATGACTGATGCCTCCCACGTCAGCAGGAAGCAGTCTCAAGAACCAGGCCCCTCATTTCCCACCTCCACTTTCTATCCCTAATCACGTTTTGTAATAAACAATAGGGAAGAATGTTAGCATTTCCGGCATCACCTAGCCAGTCCCAGGGTCCGGCAGCCGTGCATGTGTTGTCAGTATTCAGCCAAATACTTACTCAGCCCAGGGTCCTTCGGCCGTACATCACGGCATAATCTATGCACATGCGCTGTGTGGTTGCCTAAGTCTGTACATGTGCTAAGCCCCTTTAAAAGCAGGCTCCACCATTCCTCTCTCTCTCTCTCTGTCTCTCTACTGCTTTCGTTTCTGAGGAAGTCCTCCACAAACCCCTCTTTTTTCACACCCTATCAATAAACTTCCATTGTGGGTTTGTTGCATGTTGTGGTTTGTTCTCACCACTGCTAAACAACAACATGGAGAGGTTCAGATTTGGATACTGTAAGCAAGGGTGAAGTTGCCCAAGAAAGATGTACTGGGGGTCAAATGCCAAGGCTAAGAACAGCAACTTGGTGAGAAAGCAAGCAGCTTGGGGTGCAGGCTGTTTAGATGAACTAGGCGTCCTTGCCCTAGGTAGTTAACCTTTGGGGTAGACAAGGGAGGTAGTGATTTTCGTAGTAAACAGAAACTGGCTTTATGAGAAGCCTGAGGAGTGCTGAGATCAGGCTTCCATTTACCCAGTGACAGTCGTTCTGTTTACCCACTCAGAATTCTTTTGTTTAGAATATTGCCACCAGCGCAACCATTTTTGGTAACCCACTCTGTATCTAACAGCAGCAGAAGCAAGGAGTGGAGAAGCCAGGCCTTGGCCCATGCACCTTTTAATTGCTCCTATCCTAGAGAGACTGGGTACTGGCAGAGGAGAAAGCCCCGGGAGGATGCAGTTGGAAGTGGTGGTCAGGGAATGAATAAGACAGCAACAGAACGAGGCCACGGGGACAGGACTCTCAGCTGCTGGGCAGGTGCCTCAGATCAGACTGACTCAGGCCAGAGGGGCCACCCTAGCTTTGGAAGAGCCAAAGTTTGACTGGAATCTCTGAGAGAAGTCTTTGGGACCACTTCCTCTTGTTCTCTGCATTTTAGCTTCATTTTGGCCAACTGCAGAAAGATTCCCCAGTCAGGTTGCAGGGCTAAGCCTGACAGAACACACTTACCAGTGCAGAAACCTCAATAGAAGAATACGTATTTCTGGTGCAGTCTATGTATCAGGCCCAGAGAACATAGACCAGCCAGTGTTCAAGCAATGGCTGGGGCCTGCATCCTATGCTCACCTTCTAGGAAGCCAGAACAGGCTACCAGTGCAAAAGGAATAAAAGGGAAATTGTGGTGGCCAAGGTCGAAACCAACCCAGGTTCCCACTGTCCCCTAGGTAAGTGCCAATTCTCAAGCAATACCAGGTCCCAGTAGAGAGAGCCGTATCCTGTAGAAGTGATAGAAAAAAATCTTTGTTCTTGTTAAGATGGTAAGAAAGAATTAATTCAAGATGATTACAAAGATATTTCAGAGAGAGAGAAAGAGAGAGAGATTGAGAGAGGAGGTCAGACCCAACTTTGAATATAACAGAAATAGCAGAGAGTCAGAGCTGTGCAGGCCTGAGGTTGCCACCAGAGATGCGCCTTTTGGCATAAGCATCATTTTGAGCTTATTATTTTGAGAAACTGCAGATGTGGGAAACGCTCTGAAAACAAAGTGGGAGTTCCGCTTTTGTGAGGGAAATTTACATCTGTAAAGGAAATCTCCATGTGTAAGGGCATCCTCTTCTCTGTTCCCAGAATAAAGATGATTAAGTTTCTAGATGGAGACAGCACCCACTTAAATCTGCATGACAAACCTTAACCTTGCTCATGAGCTGTGTCTGTTCAGTTTCCATAGCCTTTCTTCCTTTCCTGCAAATGATGATATTTAAGCCAGATGTTGCTATCAAAGTCATTTCTTGGAAACGTACCCATTTCTCTGGGTGTGTCCTATGTGTACATGAGGTTTGCAGTTTATTAAAGCTTTGTCTTTTGTCCTGTTAATGGGCTCCTCACCTGAGAAGTTAGAAAAAGAAAGTGCTGTGGGAGAATGCTCTTGTATCCTGTACAGATTTGTCACTCCTATTGATTTAATAAAATGCTGATTGGCCAGCAGCCAGGCAGGAAGTATGGGGGGGTGACCAGACTAGGAGAATTCCGGGAAAATGAAAGGCTCAGTCCAGATACACCAGACAGATGCAGAGGAAACAAGATGAGAATGCCTCACTGAGTAGGTACCAAGCCACGTGGCTAAACACAGATAAGAATTATGGGTTAATTTAAGTTGTAAGAGCTAGTTAGTAATAAGCCTGAGCTAATAGGCCAAACAGTTTATAATTAATATAAGCCTCTGTGTGTTTTGTTGGGACTGAACAGCTGTGGGACTGGGCAGGACAGAAACTTCTGTCTGCGAGAAAGAGAGAGAATAGAGAAAAATTACTTTTCTTCCTCTGCATAGCCATAGAACAGGATAGGAGGGTTATAAAAAAATGACTAAGTAGATTCTAATTAAATACCAATCCAAAAGTTAAATAGCCAAAGTCAAAGATGAGGAAGTTGATCAAATAGCAAGGCATTGCCAAATGAGGCATGCTTCATCCACTGTCCAGTACGTCAGTCACTGAAGTTATGAATTTTGCCTGTTAATCCCACAGATGGCAAGGAGAAAGACAATCAACCAAAATCATGGTTGTAAGGGATTTTTGGCAATCAGACACCATGCAACAGACCTCAAGCTTGTTACTTTTCAAACCCCAGACAAATAACCGAGGTGCCTATTTAACATATCAAAGCTGGATCTGACTACCAGGTTCTCTCAGCATCCCTCAGCCCCTCCTTGTTACAGGATGTGGCTGACATACCCTGCCCTCTACCGTGAACTCTCCAGTCCAGGGGCTGAGCTGTCCTTCCCCCAGAGGCTCTTCCCTATATAATCCAGACATTTTGGCTACCATTTTGGCCTCCTGGCTGCTACACCTCTGTTACCTTCTCTCCCTTTTTTCCCCTCTCCCCACATGGCCCAGCTCAGTCTAGTTATGTCCACTCTGGACTCTACCGATGTCTTTGACCCTGGCTATGCTCTTCTACATATTTACAATAAACTTTCTCCTCTACCAAAGCTATTTCTTTTTTCATTCAGTGCAAGAGATTCTTTGGGGGAGGGGGACATGAGAGGGATAAGATAGTGTTGACTTTATGGGGGTATGAAGCGTGTGCATACAGGAGGTAGATATGCATCTCATTAGTGATGACGTGTCATATTGGCCTCTAGTGATGACATGGCATTGTTGCTGAGCCATTGAAGGGAAGAGAAACCTGGTTCTAGAATGTGGGTTTTGACTAACAACACCCAAATTAATTAAAACCAGCTTTATATGTGTACATGGGCTGTCCACCCTAAAGTGGGGTTCCAGAGATCAGCCCTGGACATAGTGAGGCCAGGGTTTTTATAGTTGAGGAGTAGGGGGTTTCCAAATGGGTTGTTTGGCAGGCAAACAAGCAGTTACAGGAATGGAACATAAGCATAGCAAGTTGGTCCTAACCTCCTGAAACAAAGGCAAGGTTGCAATTTCCAGGAACAGGCAGTACAGAATCATTTGAAGTTAAAGTTACAGGAAGGGCATAGCCCAATCCTTGAGAACAGAGGTTTAATCATAAGCAGAAATGAGCCTATTCTGTCTTTTTTGTAAGAAGGCTTTCAAGCCCAAGATGAAGGCGAGCTGGGTTATCTCATGTTGGGTTATGCCAACATGAGAAGGTTGCAGCCTCCAGCATGGAATGTGTCTCCTTGCAGTAGGGCTTAGGGTTATGCACGGAGAAGAGTCAAGGTGCTCTGAGGTCGTGAATGGTGACTGACGGCAGGGAAAGACAAAATATCAAGTAAATGTGTCCTGAAACTTCTAGACTCTTCACTTGTTCTCCAGGACATGCCATTTTTGCGCAGCACTTCCGTTTTGGGTAAGCTATGACAATTTCTGTAAGCACAGTAATTCGGGTCATGGGACTAAAGTGACTTGTTTCTCTAGATTCTTCCCTGACCTCCTGCCCAGCAGGAAAGATGTTTATCGATTAATGCTCTTTTGTTGGTGACTCACTGGCTGCCCCTAGCATTTGTCAACCATGGGCCCCAAAAGGACACTGTAAACCTCCTTCCCCATATGACCCCCTCTTCTACCCCAGCTGACAAGCAAGTGTCAGGACCTGATTCTTAGAGACCCTCTCTGCTGTTTTTTCCTCAAGTACATACCTGCAACAGTCAGCCAGTCAGTCATCACGTGCCTGTCTTTCCTTCTCACTGACCTTTGAGATGGGTACAAGTTCAGAAAAATGGTTGCATTAGTGTGGTCATTCTACTCAGTTTTTGCTGAGCCAAATCTTGGTTCTTTAACCTTCCAGATGGAAGCCAATAACCAAGTCAGAGGTTCAAGAGGTAGGACTTCGTTCAGCGGACAGTGAAGTCAGATCCAGAGTCAAACGTTTAGATCACGTCTCTTACGCACGCTTGTGCACACACACACACACACACACACACACACACACACTTACACAAACCTGGAATCAGGTCATGGAAGGAAGGTTGATGCTTTCTTAGGTGGATTACTAAGTGAATGGAATATCCCTGACTTTCCTGGATTTTAAGACTCTGCCTCAAAGAATCCTGCCCTCTCTCCTTTGTGGCAATAGCTGGCTAGTTGTAGGGCTTGTCATGGAAATTACAAGCTGTCCTGGCACTGGTGAGGGGAAAATCTACTATGGAGATATATTACCACAAGACAGCAACGAAACTGTCTTTCTGCAAAGGCAACCGTGGTCAAGATGCTGGCCCTGTCGTTTTGAGGCAGCCTTTGCTTTCCACATAAGCTCACCCTCTGTGATGATTTGAATGGAAAATGTCCCCGAATGGTTATGAAATTTTATCATAGTAAGAGAAGTACAGTAATAAACCACCATTATGCTAACTGCACATTCTTAGTGCACACACAGATCACACAATGTATGCAAGGATAGGGCTCAGGAAAGAGAAACAATGGGAAACAGTGTAAGAACTAATAGAAAGCGTACCTGGTAGGACAGGAGATTAGATCCCTCTGTACTCAGGCTCTTCATTCTTGAAGGATGTCAAGAGCAAAGGTCATTTTCCTATAGCTTCCTTATTCCTATATGTTGGCATGGGCCAAGTCAAAAGTCCCATAGAGATCCATCACTAACTGTCTAAGGAGATGAATAGGTGTACTTCTTCCCTTGGAAGTTAGCTGACAGCTTCTTATTGTTGTGGTTTTGCTATGAAAACATTACAACCTAGAAGGCATAAACTTAACCAAAAGGTTAAGGATTCAGGGATCAAAGAGTAATAAAAACAGCATTTTTAATAACAGACTCAAGAAAGGAAGAAACCAGCTATTGTGTGAGGTTTATCTGATGGTATCCCTAATGGTGGCAGCAATGTTATTGCCTCCAAAGCTATGGAGCCATTCTGCGGGGACTGGATAGATGGATGGTCTGTCACAGTACTACTCTTGCAGGGGGCCAGAGTTCTGTTTCCAGCACTCATATCAGGTGGCTTATAACTACCTGTAACTCCAGCTCCAGTGCCCACTTCAGGCTTCTGAAGGCACCTGCACTCGTGTACACACACACACACATAATTAAAAATAATATTTTTTTAAAAGGAGTGTGTGTATGTGTGTGTCTATGTGTGTAACTTTAACACGGCTAGTATTGGGGGTTATTTATTCATTCATATATGATTGGAGTATGTTGAGAGAGTGTGTTTGCCATGGCACATATGTGGAAATTTAAAGACAAGTTTCTCCTTCCACTGTGGGCTCCAGGCTCTGAACTCAGGCAAACAAACTCGCATTGCAAACACTTTCAGCCACTAGTCATCTGACCAATCCTAGTTAGTTTTCACCTAGGTGCTGGTGACTTCACAAATACCTCTTGCTATTTCAAGAGAATATGAAGGACAAAACACTTATCTGAGATGCTTTGTCTATGTGTATTAGTTCCTTTTCTGTCCAAATACCTGACAAGAAGCAAGTTAAAGGAAGGAGGGCTTTTTAAGGCTTACACCCAAGGGAATGATTCTGTCCTGGTGGGGAAGGTATGGTGGGAAACAAGCAACTAAAGGAAAGAGACAGGAAAATAAAGAGGGAAAGTGGAGCCAGAAGCTCCTGCATATCACTGCTACAACAGTAGTCTAAGAATTCTTTTCCAAACGACCTCCCATTTTGTAAGAACGGAGTGAGGAGACTGAAAATTTTCAGGTGATGGGTTGATGTACTGTTAACATCCAGACGAACCCAGCCCCTCCCCTTGAGGACCTGACGGAATGGGGCACACCCTGTGCCAGGCCTGCGTGCTGGGCAGGCAGTACCCTGCTTCTTTAAAACACAAAACTCCACCTACTTCGTGCTCTTCTTCCTCTTCCCTTTTTTCTCTCTGCAGCCCTCCTCTCTCTCTCTCCCTCTCTCTCTCTCCCTCTCTCTCTGTCTCTCTTTCTGTCTCTCTCTGTCTCTCTGTCTCTCTCTGTCTCTCTCTCCCTCCTCTCTCCCTCCTCTCTCTCTCCCTCTCTCCCTCTCTCTGTCTCTCTCTCCCTCCTCTCTCACTCTCTCCCTCCTCTCTCTCTCCCTCCTCTCTCTCTCCCTCTCTCCCTCTCTCCGTCTCTCTCTCTGTCTCTGTCTCTCTCCCTCTCTCCCTCTCTCTGTCTCTCTGTCTCTCTCCCTCCTCTCTCTCTCCTTCCTCTCTCTCTCCCTCTCCCTCTCTCCCTCTCTCTGTCTCTGTCTCTCTCTCCCTCCTCTCTCTCCGTCTCTCTCTGTCTCTCTCTCCCTCTCTCCCTCTCTCCGTCTCTCTCTCTGTCTC
>LOJH01029396.1:1580-19369 GCA_001685095.1 Ellobius talpinus
ACCCCCAAACTTTTTCTGCTTTTTTGTATTTTGGTAACAACTTAGGCTCTTGTGAAAGAGCAGCAAAGCCTTTGGTTAACACTAAGAACGTCATGTAGTGAAACTATGAAATACAATTTTCATGTTAGGACAAACCTGTAATTTTTAATACTACTTTTGCAATCTTTCTAACAGGGGAATAGAGTCACTGGCCACTAAACAGTCCCCTAGAGATGTGTGGGAACTAATGAGGAGTAGAGAGGACACAGTTACAGAATACACTAATTCTAGATCCCTCTTGATGATTGCATCTGGTTATGGAGAAAGGAAATAGCAGGTTAATGAACCAATAGCTGCTGAGCCAATCCACCCTGATGGCTTGCTCTTCAGGAGCCCAGAATGCTCGGCCCTTGAGTGCTCCTGTGACAGGATCCTTTGCCACTCTCAGGTCTCAGGTGAAAGCCACACAGAGATCTTCCCTGCTCATGCCTGCCCAGGTCACTAACCTCTTTGTGCCTGACTTTCCTTTTGTCCCCACTTCACTTATCACCTGACATGTTTTGAATTTGAATTTGAATTAGTATGTTTTCCCACAACCTCAACCATCCTCTTAGCAGAGTCTGCTTTTGTGTATTGATTCCCCCACCCAGATTAAGAACACTGGGCAGCATTCTAGAGTGTTCATTAGATTCAACTGAATAACAACAACAACAGAAACCGTCTATACACCTGCTGTGCTCATGAATATTTTTATTTTGTTTTGTTCTGTTTTGTGTTTCTTCAAGACAGGGTTTCTCTGTGTAATAACCCTGGAACTAGCTCTTGTAGACCAGGCTAGCCTCGAACTCACAGAGATCCACTTGTCTCTGCAAGGCTTGTGCCACCACTGCCCGGAGTTCATGAATTTTTTTTTTCTTGTTGGGTAATTAGGTGACCCACCTGTGCAGAGGCTTAAACGAGTACATTCTCAGAAATTTTGGAACAAAATACTTTTATTCTTTTATTCCTCATGGAACTTATAAGTGTTTATGTCTCAATATATATATTTTAATATTTGCAGAATGAACAGCATTGTCTATGCAGTCTGGAATTCACAGCTTATTCTACTGATGTTGATGTTGCTACATTCAGAGGGAAAATGCAATTATAAAATGTGACCGCTTCTCTTCCGGCGACCTGGTGATGATGCTGCAGGCAACTCAAGGCAGCATCTCATTCATCTAACACCCACTGACCTAATCACGTGACCCATTGATGGCTTGTCTACCAATGAAGAAGCAAGCCCAATACATTTAAGCAAAAATTACAGCAAAGAAAAGATATATTTCAATGGGAAAATTTCACTGCATTGCAATTGTGTTCTATATTTTCAATTAAGCCTTGCTTTTTGGTAAACATGTCTTCAACCCAAAGATGTCTAAAACAAAACTCCTACCACCTGCTTATTTTTCAGTTTGGAAAGAAAACAGTCCTACCAGATTAATGGTCACTGAATTATACTATGTACTATGTTAGATGTCCTTTCCTATGAGAACTGTTGCCTTCCTGCAAACATTTCCCAAAGGATTCGTGCACAGATCTCAGTCCCCCCTTCCATCCAGAACCCTGTTTATTAATAAATGCTCAAAGTCCATAAGTTCAAAGAACGTTCTGTAATTATGGTTATGGATAACCTCCTCTCCTAGACGACTCTCCAATACGGTAGAGAACATGCTTGTCTAATTAATTTCTCAATTTCCAACATGGGCTGCAGTGTGTAACACTCAGCAAATATTTCATTAATGCCAGCTGAATATATAATTTCGATGTAATATTAATCATTTTTGGCATTACTATCCTATTTAAACTTTATGGAAAATATATTTGAGTGCATAATCCTATATTTGGGTATATTTTTAAAAACCACAAAAATTCTGGATTTAAGAATGTGGGCTGGGTGGTGGTGGCACACGCCTTTAATCCCAGCACTCAGAGCAGAGATAGGCAGATCTCTGTGAGTTTGACACCAGCCTGGTCTGAAGAGTGGGTTCCAGGACAGGCTCCAAACAACAGGGAAACCCTGTCTCAAAAAACAAAACAACAAAAACAAAAAAACCCAAACAAACAAAAAAGATTATTCTAGTATTTGGTAATAGCTGCCCAACATTGTGAAGTTATTTAATTCCACTTGATTCTATGCTTTGAATATTTTAACACATGCACACAGTTACACACACACACAAACACACACACACACAACTTACATTGTTGGTGAAAGTATGTAGGCATTTGAGTCCCCTTCTGTGTTCGCGTCCTTCTTTAAACAGAAGGTACCAAAGGTCAAACCAAAACCAGGGCATCTTCATTCTGCGGTATATCATATCACTCATCCTATAAACAGGATAACAGTACCTTTGATATCAGAAACGTTATCCGCAGACCTCTGGAACCCGGCCTCGATAACGGTAACAAATGAAATGATGCTAATTTGTGTTCGAGGCTGCTAGAGATCCATGTTTAATGTTCAGTGGTGAAATAATAGACTACTGCACATATAATGGAGCTTAAGCAAATAATGGTTGTACTGGAGAATGGAAAATTCCTCTCTGAAACCTGCAGATGTCCTCTGGCCAGTGCTTTTATGTCTACAGTGCAAGTTCACAATTATCCAGCAGTGTGAGAGCATTTATACTGAAGGCTTAGATAAAATCTGCCTCTAGGCTCTGTGCACTTACTCAGTCACTCTTCTGAGGACAGTAAAAACTCTGGGGCCAGTGAGAAGGCTCAGCAACTAAACAAACCTGTGAGCAGGCCTGACCATCTGAGGTCTAACCTTGGGACACACATGGCAGAAGGGAAGAACCAGCTTCAGCTTCTACAAGTTGTTCTCGACTTCCGCATGTGCACTGTGGTGCACACACCCACACTCATGCATATGCACACAAAATAGATACGTGTGATTGAGAAATAAGCAGTCTTTACAAGAAACTGCACATTAAATAGTAACCTGTCACAGAGCTGTTTCCAGCACCTGCTTCTCATTTTAAATATCAGGGCAGACATACCTCTGCTCAGTCTCCTTTAGGACAGTCTAAGTGACAGCTCTTTGAAGGCGGGCCTTTCCTGAACACAATTCTGGAACATAACCATGCTTTGCAGTCTGATAACAACTTGATCTTTTCTTCATCAACAACTGTTAAAATTCCTAAATTTCTATTTCTTGGTTCAGTGGCCACTTCCCATGCTATTCTGTTGTCTGTGTCCATTTAAAAGTAACTGGTAATTAACTGACTCTTTGATGCCTGGCTGGTTATAGATGTTCAATAAATATCTGTTAGGATGAAATTAATTGAGCAATAAATGAAGATAGTATAAATCAAGTAAAATTCTAGCCCCATCTCTTAATAGGCGAATAACTCCTCGAACTTTTAAAGTTCAAAAAGATGGCCTCAAATGCAAAATAAACATACACCCAATGCAGAAGATATGAAAAAAATACATGGTATTTAAAATTTTCCCAATAAAAAAAGAAAGCACACATAGAACAGTAGTAACCACTGCTAGTATTGTGGTATTGATCTAGAATAGTGGTTCTCAAACGTCCTAATGCTGCATCCCTTTAACACAGTTCCTCATATCGTGCTCGCTGGCCCCTAACCATAAAATTCTTTTCATTGCTATTTTGTAACTGCAATTTTGCTACTGTCATTAACCATGATGTAAATATCTGACATGCATGTTATCTGATAGGTGACCCTTGTGAAAGGGTCATCAGACCCCCAAAGGGGTCACAACACATGTGTTGAGAACTGTTATAGAGTGTTCATAAAAATAACGGATAAATAACAATAGTTGGCATGCTATTACAATTGTTTCTATCTTTCTTTTGTCTTGTGACATTATGGCGCTATGGAAAATTTTAAATTACTATAGCACTCAGACACAAAATAAATTTATAGCAATACCCCATTACTAAAGTTGATGTCTATATTATGAAGTGAATCTTTAGTTTAAAATTTTATTTCAGACACAATCAAAATACCACATAGATAGATGTGATTAGCAATGGTTTTAAGGCCCAAATCAATAGCAATTTTAAAGAATATTAAAAGACTACACCAGATACACACTCACACACACACTCACACAGTCACACACACGCTTGCACATGTACACACTCACACACACAGTCACATAGTCACACACACGCTTGCACATGCACGTACTCACACACACACAGTCACACACACACTCACACAGTCACATACATGCTTGCACATGCACATACTCACACAGTCACACACATACACTCACACACACACTCACACAGTCACACACACGCTTGCACATGCACACACTCACACAGTGATACACACAGAGTCATACACTCACATAGCCACACACACTCACATGGTCACACACACGCTTGCATATGCACACACTCACACAGTCACACACACACTCACACAGTCACACACACGCTTGCACATGCACACAGTCACACACACACAGTCACACACACACGCTTGTACATGCACACACTCTCACACACACACTCACACAGTCTCTCTCTCTCACATACACACACGCTTGCACACGCACACACTTACCTATACACTGTCCGGACATACTCAGAATCACCATTACTTTGAACTTTGATGTTCTTCCCCATAGCCGTTTCTGCAACAAACAGAGAGAAACATTTCCTATGCAGCCAGCTGTGTTTGCCTGTGACACGGGACGCTGAGAGACAGGTGGATCCTGTTCTCTTCTGTTTGCCCCTTCTTTTCCCTTCTGCACATCTTATTTACAGCTCCTGTCATCCTTTCCCTTTGACCTTCCAGGCAAGGTGATATGGTGACTGCTTTGGACATCCCCCCCATTCCCTGCCACACACATCCCGGGAATGACTGCTACTTCTTGGGGAGAGTTATAACACTACCCTGAAGGATGCTGGGTCCTTTCCTATCAATCCCCTCATCCGTCCTACCCACAGAATCTTATTTTCTATTTCGGCCATTTATTTTCATGGTATAAACCGATCCCACTTACCACAGATTATATCCAACGCACAAAGAGTGATGTGAAAAAAGCAGTTAAATGCTCCTTGGTTGACGTGTTTTTCAAGCTTGCCAACCAATATATTTGCCTGCTCGTTCATGACATCTAAGAAATCTTCCAGAATTGTAAAATGGAATGTGGGCGTTAACATTTTCCTCCTGGAGCGCCATTTGTTCCCAGTACTAAAAGCAGGACATCATAATAAACTCAAGAGGAGTAGAGCCACAGAGCAGCAGCCACGAGCCCAGCCCCGTTAGCGCGATTCGGAAACAGTCTCAACCACGGCGCCGCAATGATCTCATTCAAATGAGAAAAGGGGCCACATATTATAGTTTCACTTATTCCCACAGTGTCGATATCTGGACCTCACTCTATGATATTAATAGTTAAAATTAATTTTATAAAATATAAAATGTTGAGAATATTTTGTCCATTTCTAAGATGAATTTCTGAAGATCAGCCCCTCCCCTAAGCCTTGATCTTCAGACACCCATATGACCTTAATGCCGACTGTTTGAAGCCTGAAAGCAAATGCCTGTTCCTGGCTGACCCTCTCTTGGGGAAGAGGCTTATTTCCAGGTGCCAGATCAAGGCTGATTTATGTATGTATCTGCAGCTGCCTGGCTTGCTGTCCCACTAGCTTTTCAAGGCTTGCCCCCACCACACATTTTTCCCTCTACAGCAGACCTCCTAGTTCTTAGAGTGCTTTTTTACACTTATGAGCTCATAACTTCTGATTATAGGCATGCCTGGCTGGGAACTGCCTATTTACCACAGCTGTATGCTACCGGGTATCTGGGCAGTTGTCTATCAAAAATGTCAGACAGTGCCTTACCTTGTGAGAAGTCCTAGGCCCAGCCATGGCTGTAGGAACTTGTACAGAAATGATTTATCAATTTGTTTTGAACTGGTCAAAATTACCTTAAGAAGAAATAAAAAACATAGAGGGATTTAGACAACAAAATAACTGCAATTATAAGAACCACATGGTGGCTTACAACCATCTATAATGAGATATGGTGCCCTCTTCTGGCCTGCAGACATAAATGCAGAATACTAAAAATATTGTATACATAATAAATAAATAAATATAAAAAAACAACCCCCACCTCCTGTTTCACCAAGTACACTTCATGGCCCAATCCTCCATCCTTTCCGGCCCTCCCTTGCCCTCCCAGTCCACCCTGAGCTAAGACTAGTCTCTACCTGAACACAGTGGGGCACCTGGGATTTCTCTGTGGATGCAAACTTAGAAGCTTTTTAGCATCTGTTTACCTTTCTAAAAACGGTAACTTTTAAAAAGGAAACTTAGAAATTGTGGCGCAGCAGCTTGCCAGCCCACTAATTAATAAATAAACCAGCCAACCCACACAAGGGCTTAAAATAATGTCCCCGATATTAATGAAATTCTGTCAGTAGCCTAGTGGTCACCTAGTCCCCCAACCTCACTCCCCTGTCTTGGTTCCTCAAAACAAACGTTATTGTTATTTAAAGGCTGATTTGTTTGTTTGTTCCTGTACACATTGATGATATAGAAATAGTTGCCTTTTCAGTGTCCGCTCGCTTATGTCTCAGGTGCATTGGAAAGTTCTCCTTCAGTAAGATCAATACCCCCACCTCTGCCCATAGTCAGCAAATCAGGCAATATGCCCTGTTTGACACAAATGTCCTAAGACTTAAGTATATTTAATTATATGGAGGATATCTTATTAGCTCCCTCTACTAAAGACACAAATCTACTTGTTTTAAATGATTTGCAAGCTTCATGATCAAACTTATTTACTGCTTGCCCCAGACAAAATTCAGTTGTTCCAAGTGGTTATCTTGGATATATTGTCACTAATTCTCTAATTATACCTCATCAATTACAAGTGTCTGTCTACCCCTCCCCTCACAAAGAAAATGTTAAATTCTTTTCAACAGCTCTTAGACAATGTCAGTTGGCTTTAGCCTTCCTTGGAAACTCCCATTGCAACACTGTCACGCCCTTTTGTGTCTCGTAAAGAGGACACTGACTTAAATTAACCTAGGATGACATCATCACCTTGGATGACAACAGTTAATAGCAGAGCCTTGGAACAACAACCCAGTTTCTTGTCAATGATTATTTATCTCTGACACACCTCTTCCCATTCCAGCAGCCATTGGACAGTTAACCCCCACTGTAGACATTTTAAAATGGCTATTTCTTCTCAATATACCAAAAGAAAAAAAAAACCTTTGCCCCAAACCAACAAAGACTAACTTCCACTCAACAGGACTGAACCAAAAACATCCATCCTTCCATATCTCAAAGCAACTTTCACTTTTTTCCATAGACCTCAGAAGAATGGGAAATAACATGTCCAGGGGTTGGGGGACAAATTTCTATTCTCTTTCTTTCCTATAAAGACTACATATACAATTGCATCACTTCCCAAACAGCCTTTTCACTCATAAATACCCATCCCATTTCTCATGCACTAATCATTTCCTGAGACGGAGCCAACAAAACAGACAAAAGGGGCCATTGCATAGCACGATGACTTTGGGATATGGCACGATGACCTTGGGATATGGCACGATGACCTTGGGATATGGCACTCTCTTCTAAACCCTGCAGGAACCACCACCCAATGGGCAAAACTGCGGGCTGCCTTTCCTGCTTCCTGACATCCTCCTGATTAACCTGTCGGTCTACAGATCCTCACGGTGTGACTCAGGCCGGTCCACCTTGGTTCATACCTTAGACTCCTCTTGCCACCACTACCTGAAGTCCCCTTCCAGACAAACTCACCATCTTCTTATTCAACCCATACAGGAGCACATGGCCACTCACAGAAGGAAACTATCTTGTGGACACTTATTTGTATGTTTTCTTTGGCAAGCTCCTGCTTTCCAAAATTTCTTATTTTATTAATAAGCTAAATCATCACAAAAATAACTTCAGTTATCACAGATGCAGGTTCAGCAAATCCTCCGGTCCCAAACCAATTGTCGGTTATCAAGCACTGCCACCCCAAAAGAAATTAACTCCCAAAGTTTTCATCCTAGTGATTTTTGGCAAATGAATATAAAACACATACATTTTTTTGGTTCTTTTAAATTTGTTCATGTTTGCATTGATACCTTGTCAGGTTTTATCTTTAATACTACACAACCCTACGGATCTGTTGAAACTATTTCTGATACTTATTACCTGCTTTCTCTGTAATGGGGTCCCTAAGCAAATTAAGACAGTTAATGTCCTACTGGTGCTCCTAAAACTTTTATCTCATTTTGCCAACTTTGGAAATTTATGTCTGTCTTGGATTCTGTCAAGGACAAACCATAATTAAATAAGACAATTTATTATTCAAAACTCAAATGCAAAAGTAAATGCTGGGGACTAAAGGATTTCCTTATTTTTCAATTTACCTCCCTAACCCCTATGGGAAAATATCATCAAGAAGTAAGAAGTTTTATTTAAAAGACAAAACAAACCATACGATGGTTGCACACACCTTTAACCCCAGCACTTTGGAGGCAGAGGCAGTCAGGTATCTGTGAGTTTGGGGCCTGTCTGGTCTACTCCCAGGACAGCCAGAACTATTACACAGGGAAACCCTGTCCTAAACAAACAAACATAAAGGAAAGAAGGAAAAGAAAATAAGAGAAAAAAACAACAAAACCCACGTGGTTTTATATAAACTCCCTCAAGAACTCATCAAATAGCTACGTCCTGTTCCATACATTAATTGGGGCTACAGCTCCATGTCTTTGCTTTTTCCTACAGACCATCTCTGGTCCTCAGCATGACTGGGAAAAGCCATGGACTGGCACAACCTGGCTACAAAAGAGTCTCCTGACTTTAAAAGGCATTCCATCTTTCCCAAGAATCACTACAACTACAGTAATGCTAATTCACACCAGTCCTCCAACATACTCCACTATTACCAACCCCACACCAGTGACCATTTTGACTGATTTGTCCCTTAATTAATGCAACTAAGGGAGTAGGATTCTAGGAATAATTTTTCTGAGAATGCTGCCCATAGCTTGCCATTACTCTCAAACTCCCACTCCATCTGTAACAAGCTAATAATGTGACTGGAGATCACTTATGACTATGCTTTTATTCCGCTTATATGCTGTACATTCAGCCTGTTTAGAATGGACCTTTAAGAAAAACAATAAAATCAATCTTTCTCTACTTCAGGTTCCCAATGCAATTAACTTCTATAAGCTCACTGAATGCATGGCTTGAATGTACCATATCTCTGTTTTTTCTTTGTAACCCACTCATGCCTCTGACTCAGAACAATTTATAGTAACTAGACCTAAAACCATTCCCTGAAAGCAGCAAGACATTGAAAGCAACACATACACACACTCCATACACACCTTCACAAATACGCACACATACACACACACAATTTTGAAAGATGTGGGCATACATCGATAATATCTGGTTGCGGCTTTATGTGCTACTCTGAGTCAAAATGGTTAGAAAAGCATTTGTTTTTTACTTTCTGACAATCCTATAAAAGATGATTAAGACAAAATTTTGTCATTCCTTCTCAATACCATATTCACTGTTCTGTTTAGTAAACAGACAGAATGGCCTCTGTGGTAGTGTGAATGAGAATGGCCCATATATTTGAATATACTGAGAAGGCGCATATATTTGAATATATAGTCTACTTTTTGTGGAACTGTTTGAGAAGGATTAGAAGGCATGGCCTTGTTGAATGAGGTATGCCACTGAAGCTTGGCTCTGAGGTTTCAAAAGTCCATAACATTTCCAGTTAGTTCTCTGCCCAGTTCTTGTGGAGTGAAATGTTAGCGCTCAGTTACTGCCTAGCACCATACCTGCTTGTCTGCTACTCCCTGCCAAGATGGTCATGGACTCTAACCCTCTGGAACCATAAGCCCCAAATTAAATTATTTCTCTTACAAGTGACCTTGGTCATGGTGTTTCTTCATAAGCAGTAGAAGTAAATAACTAAGACACCCTCTAGTTCAGACATCGGGTCAGAACACCAGGCAAACAACCCCAAGGCTTAGTTTCTTTTCCTTATGCTCCACATCCTCTGGACAGTAATAATAAATTTATCATGGATGTAGTATGAGACCCTCCAAACCATGACGAAAACTCCCCAATTTTGTATTTTGAACTTTTAAAACTTCCTGGTATGCCAGTCTTGGTGCAGGACCACTGCACTGGCTGTTCAGGAGCCTGAGGCAGGAGACTTACAGACAAGTTCAAGGTTAACCTGCAACTACAGGATGTGTTCAAAGCCACATTGGGCAACTCAGTGTCTCAAAATTAGAAAACAGAAAAAGGAGTAGACCTTAACGGATGCTGTGGGACAATGGTCTTTTATCCTATCACTTGTAATATTTTTAATAAAATGTTGACTGGCCAATAGTCAGGCAGGAAGTAGAGGCGGGGCAATAAGAACAGGAGAATTCTGGAAAGAGGAAAGCTCAGTCTGCAGTTGTCACCCAGATGTAGAGGACGTAGATGAGAATGCCTTGCTAATGAAAGGTACCAAGCCATGTGGCTAACACAGATAAGAATTATGGGATAAGATGTAAGAATTAATTAATAAGAAGCCTGAACTAATAGGCCAACCAGTTTATGATTAATGCAGACCTCTGTGTATTTCTTTGGGACTGAACGACTGCGGGACCTGGTGGGACAGAAACCTCTGTCAACAAATGGAAGACCATTTGTATGACATGCAGTAGCCTTAGATTTAATCTCCAATACAAAACAGAACACTAAAATCCCAAAACAACAACAACCACAGAAATCTCCCTCGGAAGACTTCTATCCAAACGAGAATAAGTGTATTGGGACCTAATGAGAAATACGTGCAATTATGGGAGTTATTCTCCCAGGATTGCAAGCAAACTGCAACGAGAAATCACTGAATGGCCTACACCGTGCCTCCTGAAACGCTCTTTGGATGGAGCGTGAGGAAATGTGCAGCTGTATTTGTCCCATGTATTCGGATGAACTTCTTACATCCCAGCCTCCAGAGCACATGGTCCCTTGTAGGACTACATACCCACCTCCACGTTCTCTGCCTTATAAAGAGCCACCAGGGGCACCGGTCCAATCCAGAGTTTAATGAGGGGCAGGTGTCGGAATTCCTCTGTGTACTGAATTAACTGCTGAAAAAAGTCTGGAAGAAAAATATTTTTGTCCTAAATTTAATGGAGACAAGAATTTGTTCATTAAAATGTGCAAAGTTTCATTATCTCCTTTCAACAAATACATAAGGTAAGTGACAGATCATCATTAAAGGAAGCTGCAGAGGGGAAGTGAGCTCCCATGAGCTGCAACGTTCCTGTAGTCGTAAGGTTATTTAAAAAATGTTATCTATCCTTCAAATAAATGTAAAAATATATAAGTTCTTATAAGATAATTATTAAGTTTTAAAGTGGCCACATGTACATTCTTAATAAATCAGTGTCCAGTGCCATGGAGGTGGTAAGTAGTAGAACCTGGCTTGGTCCCAAGACCCTGAACCACTTAGAAAAGAAACTGCAAACATCTCCTAGATAAAAAGTATTGTCAGTATAGTCAAAATTTCAGGGAAAGAACTGGAAAGATGGTTCAGCCAGCAAAGTTATCTGTTGACACAACATTCAACCTGAATTTGATCCCTGGGATCCAAACAGTGGAAAGAAAGAGCTGACTCTAACTAGGTAGATGTCCTTTGACCTCCACACATGCACTGTGACACACGTGAGCACACACACGTGAGCACACACACATATGCACACACGTGCACACATACACACTAAGTAAGTAAATGAATAAAATAAATGTTAATAAAGAAATTGTTTTAAAACTTAAAGAGCTGGAGAGATGGCTCAGTAGGTAAAAGCACGTACTGCTCTTCCTGAGGACCAAAGTGCAATTCCCACCACAAATAGCAGACCACCTTAAATCCAACTGCAGGGGATCTAACATCCTTTTCTGATCTCCACAAGCACCCACACATATGTGTCATACATTCACACAGATACACACATACACATATGCATACATACTAAATTCTGGGCTATATTGACTCATTGATTTCAGAGCATTCTGTTCCACATTTGCCTTCTGCGTGGTTTGGTCTGACGTGATAGGAAGAGGAGGACATTTGAATCTGTGGTTGGAGGGAGTCAGATCCAAAAGCTGGCTGGGCCCTTTGGTTATTAACAGGAAAGGCTGGCGGATGTATGAATTTAGAAGCCAACGGGAGTCTACAGGCAACACTCAGAGGGAGGATACCAAGGCGTGTATCTGGACATTAGCCACAGAATAAAAGGCACAGCCTCTTACGTAAGTGTAGCTCAGAGCAGAGATTCTATCTTAGCATGTTCTGATAGGTCACTTTTGCTGAGCTCAATGCTGAGTACGAAAGGTCTCCATAAATGCTTGGTTGGTGCTTAAAGGACTCGCTGTAAACAAGTACATCTTAGAGAGTAATCTAGAAATTTGGCTCAAATTACATTTTAATCCTAAACTAACTCCAATAGTTTCTTCTACAAATGGAATAAGTAAGAACAGCAACAAAACCCTTAACTCGGAGGGTTCTCAACAACTTCCCAAATAAAGTCAAATAAATTTTCATAACTGAAAATTGAGTAATGGTTTTCTGTCCCCAAGTCCAGTACTTGTGGACTGAATAAGCCGACCTCTTCTAAGTGGCCATTCTCCTCACTCAGAGTCACTTCAACAAGAAGAACTCGGAAGAGCCCCATCAGCTCAAAGTTCTTTTGCATCTGGTCTTAGTCACTAAAGATTTTTTGTGCATTTCCCCCAAAATATGAGACTTACCAAGGGTGACGTTGGAGGAGCTCTAAGGCTATGTACGAGACCTCCAAGTAGAGTTTTGTTCCCAAACATTTAGAATGCCAAATGAGGAAATTCAGAAAGGACCAAAATATCTAAAAGCTAAACCCTGAGGGACTAGCATCTTGAAAATAAAAATTACAGAAAAATTATTTTCAAAAATTATATAAAAGGTATTTCCTTAAAATTTCAGAAAGTGACTTAGTTGAAAACCCATATAAAAACACTAGACTGTCTCAGAGGCCACTTTATGTTATAAAATAAGTAATCACATGTATATCTTTACAGTCAAAACATCCAGACGTATTAATGACAATCATAAGCAGACCTACTGTGTTTATAAAGAAATGGGTCAAAAGTTAAAATACATACACACATATCACCATCATTGTAATGGCTTGCATCTCAGTGCCATAATTGCTGGCATTTGAAATGTCATGACAGACAATACAAGGGTGACAATGGCATGGATGAAACCCCAAGGGGAAATGCAGACGCCCAAAGAGCCGAGGCCTCTAGGAGATGTTCTTTGTGGATGCAGATCTCCCTACTCCTTGAGAGTGTCTCAGTGTTCTCAGATATACACACGCAGGGCTTCCTCAAAAGGTCAACCTTGTGATAATGCACTTGTGCCCAGACCGGGGTACGAAAACAGTGCCTACGATGAATTAGAACGCTGTCTTTGAGCCGTCAGCAAAGGAAGTAAAGTGCATGCCTAGAAAACCCTGAAGATGGAGGTGGGAGAGGCTGGGGTTTGTGTAAGCAGTACAGTCTGAAGGCTGGCCAGCCTGGCCTTCTGATGACCAAGGCAACTGAAGAAAGGCTCAGAGAGACACCAGTTGACTTTCTGTATCCTTTCTCTGTGCTCAGGATGGGGTGGCTGCTGGGATTGTTAAAGGTGATTGTTTTCTTGGCTGGGACACTCAGATTCATACACTGACCTCCTTTGAAAAACCCCTTACAGACACATTCAAGATAATGCCTTGCCAGCTCTCATTCTATGGAAGATGGTGCCCCCCTGTATATAACCAGAAACAGAATGGTTTCATGAAAATCTGAGTATCTACACTAAAAGCCATTTTGTTCCCCAATGGGCATTTTGGGTTTTGGATTTTGTCTGTCATGATTTTCACAGTGCAATTGTTAGGAAAAGCTCTCAAGCCTCAGAGTGGAGGGGAAGTTAGTTTTCTTTTGATTATAGGCAAGTAAGCAGCATGAGTGTTAGCAATGTGATTTTAACATTACCTAAATTTATTGTTAGGTAACTAATGTGAACTTTACTTGGATTTCTGCTAGAAAATATTTTTGGTGCATACTTTCCTATGAGGTCCCAGCTTAGTCATGTCACATTGTCATGAGGTGCAGTTTTTGCCTGGGGTCACAGAAATGATAATAAAGGATCTTAAGAAGGTTTTAAGTTGATGCTTAGCCTGTAAAGTAACTATTAATAATTAGTATGAAGAAAGGATAGGTTCTGAGGCAGGTTCATTTCAAAATGTGCCATGCTGGATGTATCTCCCCTATTCTGGGCATCATAACATACACAGCCATAGAAATTAAGTGTTAAGATCAAATGTACTACTCCAACAGGGGACCACAAATACCACTATGTTGAAGAACTTTCTGATTTAAAGTATTTTTTTACATCAGCAGAACAAAAAAAATTGCATAAAACATATTTTTAAAAGATTATTTCAAGTTTTGAAAACAATCACTCTTTAATAAATAAACTTTTTGAAACTGGCCATGTAATTTTCACCTCAAGGCCCAGGCAGTAGAGTCTGCTAAAGTAGTCTTGCAAAACTTCCTCAGAACGGTCGAAATACAAAGGCCAAGAGAATTTTAGCTGCATATTGGTCAAGTCATGCAATGTCTGGATGGTGAGCCTCAAAACAACCTCGGCTCTCTTGTTTTCTTAACTAAGAGACAAAGAGGAATGGCATTAAGTTTGAGGATATTTGCAGCTTTCCCAGGGATTTTCTCCTTAATGCTTTGCAAAGCACAGCAGGAGAAAAGAGACCTTTGAGATATGGAGAAAAGAGAAAAGACCAAAGGAGCCACAGGTACTTGGAAACTGCAGTCTGTATATACACACACGTTTGCTTGCTATGTTCGTTGTAGGACGGGAGAGACACGGTGCAATTTGGCAGGCACCAGAGTGGAACCTGGAATCGGGAGAACTGGGAATTTATTCTTTAGGGATCAAAGATTTCTTCTTTCTCCTTGTAGCCAAAGAGAATCTGAGGGATGTGAGGACCCCCAATATGGCAAAGGGTGGGGAGGGGTCGGTTAGATAGGTTTCCTAGACTGACAATGAGACTAGCAGTCTTCGGGTCAGAGTATAGATTCCTTGTACAAACTCTTACCTGTGCCATTGGGCTTCATCAGCAGCGCATGTCCCACAAAGGGGTAGGCGGGGACCACCGATGGGATAGGCCGCATCTGCAGCCATTTCCGCGTGTAGCTAGCCACCATCTGCAGAATGTTGAGCAGGACAGTGGCGCCGGCCATCGAGACCGCGCTTGCTGCGCCCCAGAGCAACAGTTTCTGCCCGATGAGCCCTAACCATAACCACATCATCTCTCCCTCTCTCTCCTCTTCTTGCTGGCTGCGGTCTGATGGCGTTCAGCCACTGCGGGGCGCGGTGGACTGAGGGAGGTCTTGGGACTGAGGGAGGTCTTGCTCCGAGTTCAAGCGACAGCGTCAGGGGACCAGTTCGGGAACTCCGGGATGCAGGAGCTCCGAGCTCAGCGAGAGGACCCGGGACACGTCCGGTCCGCTCCGGTCTTCCTGCCCTGGAGCCCGGTAGTTCTGCAGACACCGCTGCCGCCAGACCCTGGGGACACAGTTTCTGAGGCTAAGATAAAGCGCCTCTGGCTTGTTATGATGCCCCGCTGGAGCCTGCGTCATCCACGCCAGCCTCGTGGGTGCTAGTCGAAAGCGAAAGACCCGGAACAGCTTCTGAGCTCTGAAGTTCAGAAGCACTTGAAGACTCTCAATGTGGAAAGATGACAGAGNGGGGGGGGCTGTTTAGGATTTTGCAACACGCCCTGCTAGATGTGGAGGGATTACGGATCTCATGAGCAGTCTGTTATAAAAAATTCAAATGAGGAATCATGGGTGTTGAAACGCAATCTTTGGAATTCTAAATTCACTTGTCCTTGCACAACCTGCATCAGCTGCTGCCCTAAGGCAGGGTTGGATGACCAGGAGACGGCTTCTGCTTTCAGGGTCAGGCACAGCAGCCATCTTCCTGTGACCTAGACCTTTAGGAAAGCCGGTCTAGTCAGTGTCAGCTGACCGATTGAGACACAGCAGCTAAAGTAGATTGCAAATCCTCCGATCGAGGAAAGTCAGAACTTGAGGGAACAGGAAGCAGGAATAAAGGATGGAAAGGTAAGGTTTCAGATCGGAAGAGGATGGAAGAAGGGATGCGGAGGGTTTGGGAAGGAAGCAATAGCTATGGCGCGCAGTCAAAACGCAGCTAAAATCACTAAGCCTATGGAAAAGAAAGGCCAGTGAAATCCGCCCCCTCCCCCCNTCCCTCCCCCGGGGGTCTGTTTTCTGACAACCCGTGGAGGTGTCCAGTCCTAAAACCACTATATATATGGCTAGGAGTAGAAGTGCTACATGATGTATATATTCAGCCTTAATATTAATTGCCTGTTTTCAAGAATTGCACCAATTTGCTGTATTTATTATATTTTATGGTATGTAATGCACATACATCAATGTATCACTAACATATAAATAAAATGGGAGAAAATTTTTCTTTGCAACTACAATCAAAAGAAAGTAGTATGAAGGAGAACTTAGTCGTCTTCTTTTTCTTCTTTTTTATTTCTGTATTGTTGAATCACTTCCAGACTTCCTTAAGAAATAATATGTTTACTAAGCGTTGTTAAGTATGTCTCATGGGTTTTAGTTTCCTCTCCTCTAAAGGACTAAGGCTGAGCTTTGAGGTCAATTACAGCTATCAGAGCAGAAGATATGCCTCTACGTGATTTGCTGCTGTTCTCTATGGACAAACAAGCTTTGTAATATGAACCCGTCTCTTCAAACACAGGTGGGGTGTGCCTCAAGGAAGTGACAAGTAAGGATACAGGCAAAAGGAGGTTCCCAAACAAGGAAAGGCATGAGTTCTGCTAGACCTTCAGGATACCTTGGAGCACTGGTGATATTCAGGAAGGTAGTTCAAGTGTATGCGTGTATTTAGGGGGGAAGAGACAGAGACTGGACACCAAGCTTAGGAGCTTTGTCAGTGTTTCACTAGTGAGGAGGGTGGATATTGAAGATGTGGCCTGAGGGTGGGAAAGGTGAGCCAATTTGTAGACATTTGGCAAGAGAGATATTAAAGATGGGGCATCTGATAATATAATAAAAGCTTTGTTCCTTTCATCAGTTCTCCAGGTGGGTTTTTTTTCTTCTGAGGTAACGATTCTTCTCATACCGTGGCCTTCTAATACTGCAGCTTCAGACTACGTGTAGGAAATGTGTGGCAGTACCCTTCCGCAAAACAACAGGTGACAACAGAGCACACAACATCAACATCATCACCCTTAGAGTCCCCACCAGGAAGTGTGGTATTCTTTGGGGCCTGTGGTTGCATTGCCCACATGAAGGTAGTGGGTTGTGACTCCTGCCAGGTTGTCAGCCTCACAAAGCTAATCCAACCAAACAGGGAGGGGTCTCATCACTTCCCTTCCCAAGGATCATTTGATATGAAAGGGGGATTTTCCACTTGATAGAACTTCCACTGATGCATTAAATGCTCCCCTCCTTAAACCAGTGCATTGAATATTAAACAGTTCCTAAGCAATCCCACCCATTTATAATATAACACCGTCACTGCAACCCAGATTTTCAAAGGTTCAAGATTCAGAATGGTCTCCTTACTTCTGCACATGCATCCTTTTGGGTAACCCCATAGATTTACAATATAATAGCATCT